>VSWD01000003.1:2930288-3164515 GCA_033119305.1 Pinctada imbricata
CATATTTACACTTTTCAATTTTTAAAATCACCATCCATATTTAAGTTATAATTTTTTCCAGAAAAAAATCATTATTTGGCAAGTACGCAAGGGCAATAACTCTTGTTTACCCCTTTAGCTACCTTCGATCAAATGCTATCATGCTATCAAGATTTATTCACCCCAGATGGTACCGACCAACCCCTCTGGCTCACGGACTATAGATTGTTTATACCACACTTACAATATGCAAGAGTACCAAACAGACTACGCGACAAGTTAATCGCAGGGTACAGTGCACGTAAGAGAACGCTCGGAAGACCAAAAACGCTACAACTGGTGGCAGCGATGGGGTATAACCTACACATAAAAGCCAAAACTACAACTGGTGAAGCTTGCGGGATTTGAAACTTACGTGACTGTGAATTTTATTGTGTTGTGAAAATTCGCAGGATTTTTAATATGTGCAATTTGGATAGCGGTTGCAGAGGAAATGTCGAAAATGTGTCAGCCAATCAGAGCCCTCGGTGGCCATATTTGTTAAACGATCGGCACCAAAAACACAAACTTGATAGAGGAACTTGCGTACTTGCGTCCTGTAAGGTTTTATGAAATTCCGTCCAGCGGTTGCAGAGAAGATTTCGAAAATGTGTCCGCCAATCAGAACCCTCGGCGGCCATATTTGTTAAAGGATCGGCACGAAAACCTGATTTCTGACGTACGATGCGCGATATATGATGTCTGTTGCGCAATTTCCGATAGAATAGAATATGATAGACAACGATATCGATGGACGTACTGTATATATAGAAGTCAGACGGACGGACAGACACACAGGTACTCGGACAGATAGATAAACAAACGTAGACAGACAGACACTAAAACACAGATACTTCAACACAGACACTTCAAGACAGACAGACAGACAGACGGAAACAGACGTATTCACTCGTAGACAGACATGTACACAATAACGTTAAAAAGAAAAATATATATGATTATGATTTTCAGTGTCATCTCAATATTCCACAGCATTTCAGAAATGTTTTAATTGACAGAAGAAAAACAGACTAAGAAATAGACAAACATCTATACGGATAAACATACAGGCTGACTCAAACATGCACCCTTTAACATATGCAGACATGCTTACATATAGATACATGCAGAAAGATACAGGCAGAAAAAAAACTTACAGATACACGCATAGACAGACACTCACAGAACGATATCCAATCAGAGAGGCAAACAAGCATAGAAAAGATAATTATACAGGGGCACTCACGCACACACAGATATACCCAGACAGAAAAACGCATAGCCAGATATATTGACAGACATACACAAAGAAAGAGACGACAGACATAAATACAGACAAACACACATAAAGCACAGATGCACTCTCAGACTGACAGACGGACACATGGATACAAACATGTAAATAAACACACGCACAGACAGACAAGAAAAAAGGGAAAGGACAGACATAGAGACAGACACAGATAGACAAACAGACAGATACATAGACATAAAATATAAGACAAACAGAGTGAGCATTTCGAGTTAGGTCCGAAAATCTCTATCTAACGCATAATAATAAAAAAAGGATAACATCCAAACCAGTAACGTTAGGGGGAAATCTGCTATGAGGGAAAGACTACTTTCTGACTGAATATCGATCTGTACTTTAATGTTCCTGGTTCTGTACCTGTTGATGACTGTCTTTGTGTCTGTTTGTTTGTCTGTCTGTATGTCAATCCATCTATCTGATTTACTGTTTGTCTACCAGTCCCTCTCACTTCTTTATATCTGTTCACCTCTCTGTCAGTGAGAATATCTTTCTTTAAATAAATCTTTAACACAATTAGCTGCAGAAGGTTAAGGACAAATGTGTGGGTACAGTTTAAACCTCTAGGATAAGGCCAATCCTCTACGTCAAGGTCAATACTTTAAATCTATCAATCTTCTTTGTAAAGTTTTGACGTCATTGCAATATTTCATAACGTCTTGGTAATCAAAAATGTAATACAACAGGTCAAGGTCAAATCTAACAATCAATGGTAATATTTCAGATCATGTCAACCTGCTTAGATTAATAGGACTTCTAGTCCTAAATCGGGGAAAATTATGCATGGATCTCACATATTTTCTTTTCATATTGGGTTTAGCTAATACAGATTTCAAGTATACTTTTGGTTAAAAAACGTTTCTATGGGAAACCTGTATTTTTTTTTATTTTTACATTCGGTTTAATGTTAAATTTAGGCTCATTCGAATTTATAGACAATACAGGTTTCCATTCTAGGGTATCTTTGAAAAGTTTTTTTTTTATAAAAGGTTCAAAGATGATAAGCACGAGATTTTAAAAATTACATTTTTCAAGGAAATTGCCAAATCTCAAGGTCAGTGTGGTAAAAGCTAATATCTTATTTCAAATCTTCGCCCAAGTTATACTGTGTTATGCTATGTTTGGAATTCGATTAATATCATACTTTATGTATTAAATGATATTCCGAATTCATTCGAGGGGGGGGGGGGGTAAATAGTTATATGACAAATATGGATAATGACCATATCCCAGTATACAGCTCAAAATCGACAATTCAGAAAATCAGACACCCAAGGCATACAAAATCAGGATAAAACAGGAACCAAAGCAAACAAACGAAAACCTCAATCACACATAAAGAAGCGAACTCCCGATATGTGAGTGAGACCTGATACCCAGGAAGAGTAAATATCTCCTGCTTGCACGCAACACCCGCCGCTTCAATTCGGTAGAACTGTCACATCCGGTTACTTCATTTTCGAAAAAAAAAAATACCATCTTTGGTTGGATAGTTCAAATGGCCTTTGACAGAATATCATCCACCATTCTGAAGAGTGGGATATCATAGTGTATAACGAGTTCCCCATATCGACCGTAGAACTTCCTCAGTGACGATGTTTGTCGGTCACAAAGATATCCTTGATAGAGAAGCTTATCTAAACAAAGCCTAGCTCTCAGAACAAAATCCGTATATTTAGTACTTGCTCTGACATAGCGTATCAACTGAGATATGAACACGCCACAAGAAGGGCTGTTGCTACTCGGAAAAGGACGGATTGTGATGCTGAAATTTAAGTCGTCACGTTTGTCATAAAGTGAGGTGTTCATGTGACCATCAGTGTCGTAGGACAACATTATGTCCAAATATGATGCTGAATTATTGTCTCTGTAGTTTCTTTGACTGTAAGTTCCGAAGGATAGACACTGCTCAGGTAATCCGCGAATTTTGGATTATTAATGGACAACACATCGTCTAGGTATCTGTAAGTGAAGTTGAAGTCACAAGCTATGTATCTTTTCCCTTCAAAACCAAAGATTGAATAATTCAGCTTCCTACGAGTAAAGGAAAATGTCGACAAGGAGTGGGGCACAATTGATCCCGATTGGAATACCGACAATTTGCTGAAAGACAGATTGTTATAGTTATCAACAATAAATTTGTATTTGCGATCACCTTTCTTACTTGTAAAACGCATTATTTATATTTTTTGCGAGTCTTTCTTTCAATTAAGAATGTGGAATTGTAGTGTAAAGTGTCGAAAAATCAAAGGCTTTGATGGAATGGACTCTACTAAAAAATTTTTCCCCGGGGAAAAATCTTCAATAACATGGTGAAAGTCTACTATATAGAAAAATTTCCCCCAGGGGAAAGTACTATATAGTAGATTTTCCGGGGAGAAAAGCCATTGTACAGCCATTTTCCAGAGGGAAAGATGGCTAGAGGGAAAGTCTTCTACCGGCACAACACGTACTGTATTTCGTATGCCTTCAGTTTTTTATAAGGCATACGAAATACAGTACGTGTTGTGCCGGTGTGAGAAGGTTATTTTATACAACCACTGTGCGTTCTTCGAGACCCCAAGGTATTTGGAAAAGTGGGAGGGCTGTGCGTACGGAATCCAGGATAACCACACCGTCTGCTAATGACGTGACACATAGCCGTCCTTAGTCGGCACCGACTGTCCATTAGTCTCGTTTATGTTTGTGTGTAGTCATTTGTGTTTTGTGTTTCTCTGTGATTTGGCGTTCCTTGTACTTGTACTCATTCTGCTCTTGTCTTTTTACAGTAGCGTCTTTTTACAGTAGGTGTTTAGAGGTTTCGCTGTTTGTGCTGCAACTAGGCATTGTTGGAAATCCCCATGTCTTTGAAAAAAACTTGTTTTATTTTCGTTTGTAGTTATCTTTCGGTACATTTTTGGACACAATAATTTCACACTTTTTGGCCATATTACATTATTAAGACTGAGGATCACTGACGAGGGTTAAGTACCCTAAACGTGCATGTCTTGTCCATGCTGTAAATTTATCTGGTCTTAAATGATGCTATTGAATTTAAAGACGTTTAACATTTGAACTACTTGGTGAGTGTTACTGCTGGTGGAGCAAGAGTCCCCGGAGGCACATGTAGCCAAGTTCGATCAACTTAGGTTGATCGTCTGTCTTTCCAACGCATTTGAAATTTTCTGTTACAAAATTTCTTGAAATTCCTAAAAAGTGGGTCCTGTAGCATCATATCCCACCCATTCTGCTATATCTTTCGGTACATTTTTGGACATAATAATTTCACAATTTTTGGCCATATTACATTGTTTAGACTGATGATCACTGACGAGGGTTAAGTACCCGAAACATGCATGTCTGGTCCATGCTGTAAATTTATCTGGTCTTAAATGATGCTATTGAATTTAAACACGTTTAACATTATGACATTAAAAGTGTTTATGTGATGTTTGTCAGGATCTTCTTTAACTCATTTATGGGGCATGTGGAGTTAAAACTAAGCTCAAATGAGTTAAAAACATGTGTTTCGAATATTTAATTTTACCAGTGATACTTCCATTCAAAGTGGTTTTAAGACACAACAAAACTAGATTTTAGAAGCACCCTCTGATTAGATTTTTAGAATTTAAATTTGAACAATTTGCAGAGAGTGCGCAGCTCCAAGCTTTCTGTTGAATCGATTCAGTAGCATATCTATTTTTAAAATAGCATTCTCCAAGAGTGCTAAGATATTAACCTACTATAATTTCGATATTTTTCGATGAGATGGCAAGTCTTCGAAAAAGCTAAATAAATAGTTAAGACGTCAAATTGATGAGGCACCAAACAAAGACCCTTTCAGGCGAGACAGCTGGAATAATTAAAGTAATGCACTTACTAAATAGAAAAGTCACGGGAACGAGATTAAGTCACGGATGAAGTAGTCTACTCGTTCAAAACGCAGCACATTTAAAGCCTTCCATAGAAATGACGTAGATGTTCTTTTTCGCCAAATAACGGAACGTTATATGACGTCATGGACCCCGTGTCGTCAGGTTTAGTAGCAACACATTAATTAGCTTTCATTATCGTTGATTTCTTTATTTACTAGATGAAACTGCATTTATGCAAAAAACAAAACGTATTACTTCATCACTGACACGAGTCAATATACTTTTGAGAAGACCCCTAATATATATATATGTGTACTCTGTGACTCTGTACAACGAAGAATGCGATCTGCAATACTTAGAAGCTTGAGGTGACGAACAGGTGCGAATCAACAGTTTACAGAGCGGGTAAATCGAAAAAAGAGCAGATTTCGGTAAGTATAAGCGATATCAAATTTCAACAACTGGTGCTGTATGAAGGAAATATCTTAAAATTAGTAAATTACAACATGGAATCAATTTATTTATAGAAATAAATTGAAACTCGTTGGGTTACCAAGATACATGTACGAAATGTATGTGTAAATGACAGAATTTCAACGCGTTTTACTTTAGTTACCCTGTTATTGCAAAGCTGAATAGTAGCTAAACTTTATGTGAATAGTTTAGACACTTGCAGATTATGATATCAGTTCGTAAGAAGTAGGTAAATAAAACTTTGTAGTATGGTATCAATATTTTCTTTGAATGATTAGGTTTTACCTTGCGCCATCTGATTTTGTATAACCAATGTTGATCTAAGAAAATATACGTGTCACGTGACAACCCGACGTTTGGGGATCATATATCAATAATTAACAGATAAATTATGATATATTATCTATACTATTACGTAAATTATTTCATTCCAACTTATTTGGACAATTTAATAATTCCTTGAAAATAGCTATCAAAACTGACATCAAATTTTGTCAATGACGTCATGGAAGGTCTTAAATGTGCTGCGAATCATGCGTCGGTGACAAACACCCGATAAATCGAACCTTGAGTTAAAGAAGATCCTGACGATATTCTCAACAGCAATCACATTAGAACATTACATTGAGAACGACGGACCCCTAGAAAGCTAGAGGTGGGACCAGGTGCCTGGGAGGAATAAGCATCACCTGTTGACTAGCCGCACCCACCGTCGTTGTCCATGCACGAAAATGAAAACAATATATGAAATACCTGCACTGTCTGATGTTATGTCCATAAAGAAAGTGCTATGGCGACCACGTCAGGGAAAAATATTCAAAACACTAACTGCCAAACCCATTGCGGAGAATTTTTTTACTTTTTTTTCCACACGACAAAGGGCATAAGTGTGACACAACTGATCCGAAGAAGATCAACAGCACTTGAGTGACGCATTCAAACAAGAACAGATTCATTTGCTTTATTATTTTGTGTATAATAGGTGTCTTAGAATATAATGAGCTAAAATGGTTCATCGGCGAAAATTACTTGAAAAATTGCGTTTCCATTCATTTGGACTAAATTAACTGACTTAACTTTAATAAAAAGTGTGCGTTTTTTCGTTTTACAGAATGTGTAATTGGATACACCACAGCCTCAGAAACCAACGTCCAGAACTTCATAATAGTAAGTTGCAATGGATCGGATTGCCCTGAATCGAGCTACCTTAGTCATGAAGTCTTCAAATGTGAGTAATCAACGCTTAACTAAACTTTAAATCTAAATATTACTACAGATACTTCAGTCCTGCAACCTACTTATTTGAAAAAAAATAGTAGATAGGATAAGAAGTAGGATGTAGGAGTAGGATAGAAAGGTGATGGAATTTCCTATCCTATCCTATCATATCCTAACCACCTCAACCCAATCCATTTCTATTCCTTTTTATCCTACATCCTATCTTATCCTATCCTATCATTTCCTTCTTCCTATCTTACATCCTATCCGACTCGTTCTACAATCATTTTTTATTATTCTTAAGTTATTAGCAGACAATCATTCGTATTTGGTTAGATTAGATTGACAATGCACACGTGACTTAATGAGTAAAACATATTTTAGTTGAATCATTAACAGATTTGGAGGTGTGCTATGGTATTTTCGTTCACTGCAAGTGCTTAAATGGATTTTATTCATCTGAATAATTTTCAGTTTTATAGAATTCTAAAACAGCAATTACAAAAGATAATGTACTTCTTGTCAAAACATACAGTTTTAATGAATATTATAGAATAGGAGGGGTAGGATAGGATAGAGTGAATAGGAGATTGATATACATGTAGGATTAAGGACTGGATTGGATAAGATTTTAAACAAGAAGGTAGCAGTACTGAACGATGCGAGTATCTTAAAGCATATCCCTCATGATATTACTTAAAATGGTGCAATTTTTCTATCAATGTATCGATGATCTGCAGAAAGGAAAATCAAAGGGGAAAGAAGATATTGTAAATATCTAAAAAAAATTCACACAGGAAAGCTGTCAACTTTTGTTAATTTATCGAATTCAGTCTTATATATATATATATATATATATTAATCTGTTAAATTTATACATTGAATGTGACACGACAAAAATAAAACAACAACAAATGAAGAAAAAAAAGAGAAAATTATTACATACAGAGTGTATGACGAGTTCCCCATATCGACCGAAGAACGTCCTCAGTGACGGTGTAAGTCGGTCACAAACATATCCCTGACTGAGAAGCTTATATCTGAAAGACGCCTAGCTCTCAGAACAAAATCTGTATATTTGGTACTTGTTCTGACATAGCGTATCCACTATGATATGAACACGCCATTAGCAATCGCTGATGGGATGTTGCTACTCTGAAAAGGAACGTTTCTGATGCTGAAATTAAAGTCGTCACGTTTGTCATAGAGTGAGATGTTCATGCGACCATCAGTGTCGTAGGGCAACATTATGTCCAAATAAGATGCTGCGTTATCTGTCTCTGTAGTTTCCTTCACATCAAGCTCCGAAGAATGTATTTTCAAGTTGTCTTGATAGATCTAACTGTAATATGTAGATTTTTTGATCCAATGTTTTGATATATGTATGGAACATTTTCCTCCTTTCACGTTTCTTTATAAATGGAGTACAGATATGATTGCATTTTATATTTCATAGATTATTCATGCAGAAAGCTGTCAACTGAAAACAAAAGGTATATTTCTATACGATTGAAATAACTTGTTTGAGCTCCAAACCTCTTTAGAGAAGACATGGTCCCGACCACCTGTCCTCTCTGAATGTCATTCCGACTCCTAATCACTCCTGTGATAACATACATGAGCTCGCTACAGCCAACAGAGCATGGACTGTATTACTTACGCCCTCTTTTTATATCAATTTACACATTCATCCGTGTTGCTTGGGTCCATGTGTTTTACTGTCTTGTTTGTTTTTGGTCATCAAACAGTGAGGAGGTTGTTTCACACCACCATTTTACGTTCTACGAGACCTCTGGATGATATGAAAAGTGGGAGGGTTGTGTGCACGTAATCCAGGATAACCACACCATTTGTTACATGCGTAGCTGATGGAAATTCTAAGTCGGCACTTGTTGCCCATAGGTCTAGTTGGTTTATGTGTAGTCTTTTTTGTTTGACGTTTCTATGTCGTATGCAATTTTTCCGTCTCTTGTTATACTCGTCTTCTCTGCTTTTTCGCTTCGTGTGTTTTGTTGTCGGTGCGGCAACCAAATCTGGTTAGAGATCTCTTCCCTTCTTGTTTGACCGTCAATGGAATAAATGTTGTAACATCAATTGGATTCAAACATCTTCTGGACGAATTTCTATCTAGTTTTCCATTAAATGTATTCAGAAACCAAAAAACATTAATTTGAAAGAAAGGGAGTGATTTCTATCATGAATGATATGTGATGAATGTGTTGTAGACGAAATAGAGATATTTTTCAGGGTAAACGCCACGAAATTGTTAAGGGAAATAGAACGTTTTATAGACGATGTAAAACATTAATATTTGACTCAAATGTTGCGATACAGGCTGATTATGCATTAGAAATGGCGTCGCAGATATCACGTTTCAAAAAAATGGCATTTTAATGCAGTTTTTATTCAGGGGTATGAGATGGAATGAAGGAATCCAATACTGCAAAACAAGGGAGGGTATCTCCGACAACACCAGGCTGCAGCACCCACAGCAAAACCCCAAAACACCCAATGCAAAATCACACAGTAGACAAGCACAGGAAAAGACACTATTACGTGAGTCAACTCAAATTTTACACGATGAAAGATATAAAACAAACGAATCGCTGCTCTCTGTTTTTTGAATCTATGGGAAAAACTAATACTTGCTTAACAGCAATAGGCAAGAACATTGAAAATTATGAGAAATGTTATCTAGTTGTAGTGTCAAAAAAGTATATGGTATTACCACAGAAGTAAAAGATGTGGATCAAGATATGAAAAGATAAGAAACTGATGTTCATGGTATCAGCAATTTCTACGACCAGTTGAAACAGTCATATGATAAAGAGTACTTGCAGGAGAGGTCAAATCGTTCAGAGAAGGTTGTAATGAGTATAGAAAACGAACACATAAAGATGAATGCAGATATAGATTTACTGTAAGAAAAATGTAACCAATTGCGATGTTGGAGGCTCAAAGCCAATCAATAAATTACAACCTTATCTTTAATGGCATTCAAGAACAGGACAGGGAATATTTGCAAAAAAGAGGGAATTTCCAACTAGACTTCGCTTTTTGTACAAAAGAAATAGGGGATCTTCAAAAAGACTCAGTCACAGCATCAACAGCAACACAACAAACACCAAAAGCGAAAATACAGAGAAAACACACGCAGAAAGAGACAAGAAAAAGCAAAAGGAGACATCAAACATCGAATATAAAAGACAACACATAAACCAACTAGACCCATGGGCAGTCGGTTCCGACTTCTTGTCTGAATTTGAAGTAAGAAATGAAAATCGCGGAGATAGTAGATTATAATTGGAAAGAAAAATATTCTGCGCAAAGGAACGTCATGCGGAATGAGTGCGAAATTCGATTTCAACAAAGACATTGTGAATGTGGAAAAAGCTACGCGTGTTGGTTAAGGATAAACTTTTTATAAACGATGCGTCATTTCACTCCGATGCAAATAGACCAAAAGGATGGAACAGTACTCCTCGCCATCTTGCGCGTCACAAGAGGCCGTGTTTTGGATCCACCCTGACCGTGATGACAAGTTTGATACGTAGGGTATCACCGGAGGGCATAACACGTCCCCATGTTCTTTTTTACGCAGAACTGAACAAATCACTTATTTCTTTGAACAACTCTAATGTTCAATTTGTTGATAACTCGCATTTTGCTTCACTTAATGTACACGATTGCAATATCCAGAATTTGTTACTTATGTAAATAGCTATGGTTGTTAAGACGATCTCGATAATTCAGGAGAAAATTAGGAAAAGTTCAATCAGGAGGCAATGTATTATCTTATAGGGAAGGAATTGTAAAAAATATTTTATTTGTTTGTAAAAATTATTGGATCGGAAAATAAATATGTTTTGTAGATAGCCTTTTTATGAGATAGAACATGAATTGCATGAACTATCATGAGTGTCAAACGTATATTTATTTGGTGATTTTTTAGGCGCGCACTGCATATGAACATGACTATATTGAAATCATATCATGATCTCGAAATTGAATTTAGCAATAAGTTATGTATTTAAGAAGAATTGGGAATCGGGAATTCCAATTGTGACAAATAGTCAAGATAAGAGAAAAAATGTATTATTGTTAGACCTTTGCAAAAGAATCATCTCATTATTTGACAAATCTGAATTGTTTACTTGTAGACAAAGCGGTGATGTTGATTATTTCATTACGTCGATTTAGAATTTTTATTTCATCAAAGAATCACATGGAGAAGATTTCTAATGTTCACTGTGCTTTATCTGTCTATCATACAAAAAGATGCAATAGATGATAAAATTCAATTTATAGATGATGGCATAGAAAACATATAACATATGTTAATGGGATAAAAAACATTTACCGAAGTGATTTTCTGAATTATCGTTTGTGCTGTATACAGGGATATGGTCATTGTCCATATTTGTCTTTTACCGAAGTTATAAAATTCACGAGATGGCATTGGCTTTTTGAAGTGTTAATTTAAGAACTGAATGTTTATTTTGCCATTATATTCGATGATGAAATATCAGTTAGCGAATCGCAAATTGTGTAAAACCTCATAGCGAAGCGGTTTTAAGCAAAATTGTCTTACCACAATTTAACTTTTTATAGCAATGTATGACGATTTATCAGCAAAAAGGAAGGAAACCCATTTTTGACAAACTTCAGAAAACAACATTCTAGATAAAGAGCTATACCATATTCGGCATTAAAACGCCACCAAACAAAAAGTACACCTGTTCCATATTCATGATATTGGCCTCAGAAATTTTCCGGAGTAACAAAATTTATAAGATGGCATTGGCTTTTTGAAGTTTTAATTTAAGATTTGAATGTTTATTTTTGCCATTTTGTTAGATGATTAAATGTCAGTTGTCGTATCATAAATTGTGTTAAACCGCGTAGCGAAGCAAAACCTGCAATACTTATAATTACCAATTACACGAGTTCATTACAAATTCGTACACTATTAAACTGGTACAAACTAGTTCCCTAACAACAAAAAGAAGAAAAACAAACAAGCCGGCATTTATTCTTGAAAAAAAGTATCTCCATTCAGAACTTCAGCATGTTTTACTTATTTGTACTTAATACTGTACTCTTATGACGTAATTTGTTACGCGTTAGTTATCCAGGGCAGCATACATGACAATTAAAAGTACATGAAGCGTTTTGTGTTGGGATTCATACGGAGTCTTAGAGAGCATTTCTCGTGCTTGTAGATCTTATGTGTGAAGAAAAATCACGTTTTTAAGATTTACCGGTATCGAAAGATCAACTGTAAATTAATGCTTGGGAATCAGAACGAAATCAGCATGACATGTTCGGTAAGTCGCGATCACGCTGTATCTTTTTATCATAATTTCCCTAGAAACACCAGAAACCCGTCAAAGAAATGCCGATAATGTTCACTTGTAGTTTTCAAATCATGCAACAAATGTCAGCACTGCAAACATTCGTAGTACTGTGCTGTGATATTTACAAGTCGACACGGGCACTGTTTTAAGTTTTAATTGATTATGTTATACCATTTGTATAGTTTATTTCATACGTTAGACAATTCTTGATTTCTTCTGCTTACGTGTGAAAGTAGATCGGGTTAATTTTTACATTTTATCAACTCATAACGAAGGTCACAATAAATGTGATCGACCACTCAAAATGCTTCGAATGAGATAAGCAAACACATTTGGTGATTGTTATTAATTTTTATAGACCTGTCAAAAAGGAACAAAAAATCGATCAAACAAATACGAATAGAACGAACTTGTATCTAACACGCATATGCTTTACCGGAATAAATTTCTCATAGAATTTCATATTCTTAACTGAAATATTAAATGTCAATAAGAAAGTGTGCAAAAATCACCGCAAAATCCGTGGAAATATAAATATTAGAATTTGACAGTGCATCTTCTTAGATTAGTATTACACTTTTTTAGTTAATGCGGTTAAGGTTAAGGTTGATCTTTAATATTTCCTACGTAGATTAACCCGTAGTGTATTTAGTACCGTCACGGTCTGAGATAAACATCAAAGAAGGTATTCAGTCTCAAAGTCGAGAAGGCAAGGGAAAATCGTGAGAATTCCCATCGAAACGGTTGCGAACCTCGGAATGAGCAACATTCCGAAGTGAGACCAGGTGCCCGGGGAGAGTCAGCTTAATTCAAATGTAAGCTTGAGTGAAAATACTTTAGTCTACTAGTTAATTGACTCGTATTTTTATTGCTGTTATCATCATCCTTGTTTAAATTGTATTTATCAATAAACTTAAATATTGTAACATATAATTTGCACATTTCTCTTTTACTGAAGATCACAGATAACTGCCAAGACAGAGACACATGATGAAGTATCAGGATCACAGAATGAGCGCCGTAACGATTATGGTGATTCATGAAAAATGCATGATTTCACAAGAGTGATTAGAAAGAACGAGACAAGTTCAGACAATAAATTGGAATGACAAATATGGAGGACGATATATATGATCACCTGAAATTCAAAAGAGTTAATTTGGAAAAAATTATATGCGACAACTCCTGAACGAGCTGTAAAAAGTTCAGAATGTTTTTGTTTTTTTCTTATTCATTTTCTTAACACGTCAAATCAATTGTACTATTTTTCTGTAAAATGACCTCGTTATCGTTATACAGATGCTCAAAAGTAAGAACATTTGATATCTAATGCTAGTACTAATAAATCAATTTATCTATCATTATTGAACAAATCGGGATATATACTTTTGTTACAACATGTAAGATGGGTAAAGACGAAATCATGGCTTTCTAATTGAATCGATCTAATGGAAATTTATACAAAGCATGCTGAAGCATCAGGATCACCGAATGAACGCCGTATCGATTATGATGATTTATGGGAATTGTGTGATTTTACATGAGCGATTTATAATAGCAAACAAGATTAAACGATGAATTTGAAGGCGATATATATGACCGTATAAAATCCAAAAGAGTCCATTTTGGAAAACAATATATCTGACAAAAATATAGCAGAAAAAATCAACACTTTAATTTGTAAACTCTTGAAATGAAGGACTTGCATATTATCTTACTACTCTGAATCATAAATAGATTTCCTTCATATTTGTCTTGTTGACGATTTTTTAAATGTATTTAGAAATTTGATTTTTTTAAAAATAATTCTACTTTTGGTGCCTATTGCTGTGTTTGTCAGCTCTTTGGTCTTCTTTTAGAACAGCTTTTGTTGTTGCCTCAACCTAGTTCTTTTGTGATCTGTTCCTTCTGAGGTAAATACCTAAACAATATGCATTTCAAATTCCAAAGTAAGACCGAAACATATTTTATTTAGTCAAGATAATGGTGTAAATTCAAATAGAGATATGCATTATACATTTAAAATAGAAAAGGTCCAAAGAAATTATTTTACACCACAATCCATTATTTCTACGATGTTCATACAAACTATCTACCATGGTTACCTTAGTGAACTGCAGATGAGACGGGCATGTATTTCGGAAACTTAGCATGAGTCCCGAATGTTAACACTATCTGTTCCAATCATTTGTTCAAGAAGGTCAAGAGATTTGCCCTTCCAACTTTTTCTATGAGTAACGTTGGGAACCCCGGCAGACTTGTAAAAATGTAAATGTAAAATTGACTAAAGCTTTGGTTCGACGAGACTATTGCTAAATATTTTGCCAATCTTAGCCAGATGTAGGTTCAATAATCCGTTTTTCCTATTGTTCCTATATACCTAAGTATTTCTCAACTGTTTACAGTACTTTGTTAAGAATGGAGAAACATCATAACCATTTAGCAATTCTGACCAAAAGCGTTACTTGTTACTTCATTAATTTAAACTTTATCAGTATTTATAAACGATGTTCCCATAGATGCTTTCCCCATGGTGAATACGACAGGACATGGTTCGAAACTCAAGTTCCATATAAGGACTATGTAATTACATCCTTGATTCCATTGGCTGTATTTACTGCTATACTATTGTTTCCTTCCTTTTATGCAAGGATATCCCCATTAAACAAATTCTGAACTAATAGCAATAAATTATGTGTAACAGTTACATTCTTCTCATTAAGTATATAACCATTGAAATTGATAAAAAAAACTGAAGTACTTCCAATTATTAATTCAAATCAATTTCAATCATTTTATTTTTACATTTTTAAAGCTGTTGAATTGCTGGTTCATTAATGATCGCACGTGCAAAATTATGGACAAATTTTCCAGTCCTGATTATTTTCGGTATTAGATGGCAATATCAGAGATAGCTAGAGTCGTTTCTATTCGAGATTTTAATTATGTTTTTGTTTTCTAATCTTAATAAGGAGCTGATCTCAAATACAAGAACAAAAAAACACATAATTTATAAATGACAAGCAACGTCTACAGTAATATTACTGATCAAAATAATCACTTCAATAAAGGAGGGGATCTTCAACAATACCAGGTTGCAGCGGCCACAGCAAAACACCAAAACACCCAATGCAAAAACACAAAGCAGAGAAGCACGGAAAGAGATGCATAAGGGACAAGGAACGTCAACGCAAAACACACAAAAACAACAAACACAAAGGACTACACATAAACCAACGAGACCAATGGACAACCGGTGCCGACTTAGAACGGCCATCTGCCACGGAAATAGCAGAAGGTGCGGTTATCCTGGATTACGTGCGCATAACCCTCCAACTTTTCCGATTACCCAGAGGTCTCGAAGAACGAACAATTGTGGTGTAAAACAACCTCCACACTGTCCGATGACCACACACAAACAATACCCCAAAACACAGGGGCCCAACCAACACAGATGAATATGTAAATGGATATAAAAACAGGGCGTACGTAATACAATCCGTGCTCTGCCGCCGCAAGCTCATGTATGTGTTCACCCGAAGAGTCCGACTGACATGCAGAGAGGACAGGTGGTCGGGGGCATGTCTTCTCTAAAAAAGTTTTGAAAGGGCCCGTCATGGAGTCCCGTCGTCTCTGTCTGTTAAAAAGCAAGTTTTAAGAATGCGCTGTTACAAGACTGTAGATTGGTCAAGTACCAAGCCTAGTGTCTGCCCGGTGACATCAGGATCATATCCACGATATAAAAGGCGTTTGATGATTCTGACGCATTTAATAATAGGATAAATTCCAAGTTGAAATCACAACTTACAAGTTCATAATTTATTAACGGAAAAACATGATGATGATGAATATTTACAATGAATGTCAGATATGCCGGCAGAAAGTCACAAAAATAAGCACAATAAAAGTCCGAAATAGTAAAGAAAAAAATCACATTTTGTACGTCCTGAAAGCTTGGAAAAATAATTCAGACTGAAGAAAATTGAGGTCGCGGTATTTATATGAGACAAAATTTCCTTCTCCAGTAGCATGGCAACAATACAAATATTTACATTTAAGCGGGAAAAATTCGGAGGAGGAGAAAAGTTACATAAATAAGTAGGTCATTTCGGAGGAGTAAAAAAAAGTGTGATACAAGTGCTAAATAAAACTAATAAAAATGATTAAGAAAAAATGAAATATTCGAAGTTAAGTGATGTGACCTTGACCTCGATATTTGACCTACTTTTGAAAAAAGATAAGATTCACTGTATCTTTTGATTGGTTAGTGATATGGCTTTGATATTTCACATGTGTATTCCTTGTGACAAGACCTTCCTACACATACCATAATTTTTTACCTATTGACCTTGACCTACATATTTGACCTACTTTTCAAAAAAATTAAGAACGGATATATCTTTTGATTGGTAAGTGATAGGGCTTTGGTATTTCACATGTGTATTCCTTGTGACAAGACCTTTCTACACATACCATAATTTTTTACCTATTGACCTTGACCTACATATTTGACCTACTTTTCAAAAACATTAAGAACGGATATATCTTTTGATTGGTAAGTTATAGGGCTTTGGTATTTCACATGTGCATTCCTTGTGACAAGACCTTTCTAAACAGACCATAATATTTGACCTTGTGACCTTGATCTAGATATTTGATCTACTTTTCAAGAAAAGTAATATTGGCTATATCTTTTGATTGGTAGGTAATAGGGCTTTGATATTTCACATGTATTTTCCTTGTAACAATGTCATTCTACACATACTATAATGTTTTACCTTTTGACCTTGACCTAGCTATTTGACCTTTTTAATTGGTAGGTGATAGGTCTTTAATATTTCTTATGATGAGACCTTTTTGTTATCAATTTTTACATAGTGACCTTGACCTGGATGATGACACTCTTTTCTTTTAATTTGTAATTAAGAGGTCTGATATTTCAAATGAATTTCATTTGACAAGACTTTTCTACTGATACCAATAATTTTGATCGACTTTCTAGAATAATAATCAAACCGCTTCGCAGGCGACACAAGCATTCCTTGGATTGCTATTTTTCAAAGCTAGGTTTCAATCCATTAACACTACCCTTTTTCATTCTCTCGTCAAATTATACTATATACAAAATTAAGAAGAGGTTTTTTTTTCAACTAATTTTTAATGCATGATGCAAAACATATTTTCCGTGGATATTTCAAGAGAAATTTATGGTGGATTAATCATAAATAAAAAAAATAAAACCCATAAAGGTTAAAAAAATATATCAGATTGAAAATGAATAGACATAGGAATAACAAAATCTGTCCGATTCCTTCGTTCAAAGGATTCTGTGCACATATAGTAGAAAGTAAAATCTTTTTGTGTCATCATCATGCAGTAAAAAAGGTTGAATACACCAGAAATACGCATTTGTTTAGACCGCTCTGAGATTAAAGAAGGAGGTAAGTGCGCTCGTACTCTGGATAGCCTTGCTTTCTGGCTGCCTTTGTAGTTGAATATTGCCTTCCCTCGATAGTCGATTGGTTCACCCTTTTCGACCAAAAGATGCCGTCTCATTTTCTATCTTAATATTATTGTTATATGAGCATACTGTTGAACGTCCTCAAATTCAATAACATCATTAAAGAACAGATAAATGAGAAGCATGGGCAAGGTAGAAGTGACGATTGGTGTCAAAATCTCATATTTTGTCAATTAAGAAAGTTGTTCTGTTTCCTCTTCAGGCATCAAACAACGGACTGTTTTCGATATTCAAATGTATATTAATTTAAATATATCTATTATCATGATTATGTTGCATTGAGAAAGGGTAGGACTACGAGACCCCTGAATCGGCCCTCGATTTTTCTTTAGAAATAAATTTCATGAGAAATACGAAATATTTCTCATAAAAATACACGTATGTTTACCGCTTTTAATAAAAAGAAAAGTATCACCAAACAAAGCATCATTAAGATGTTATTGGTTTTTGATTCCGGAACTAAGATTGGTACTTCTTCGCTGGTGTACTCTATTCATCAAAGATACAACTCATATAATGGTAACATTAATTAATGTAGTATTGAATCTGAATTTTTAACGCATTAAGGTCACTCTTTCCCTTTTTGAACACGAAAAATAACACATAAACCAACGGGACAAAAGGGCAATCGATGCCAATTCATGACGGTCATATCCCACGTTAGTAGCAAAAATGTAGTTATTCGGATTACGTGCGCATAACCCTATTATCTCAATGATGAAAATATGGAATAGTGAATATTATAAAAAAATATCAATGAGGAGGCCCTGCAGTCCCTCTGTCGATCTTTTAAAGCAATACAATGCCATATCCCTCTTTCAAAATGATCATTTACATTCTGAATTCCCATTAGCTGTCAACATCACCAAAAATAAATTTTTGCCAAATATGTTTATCAATTTGTGCATCAAGACAATTACTAAATGTAACGATTTTTCAATGAACGGGTGTTGCATGGAAACAGAATACACAGGGTTTTCCCCTGACACCTGGTTTCACTTCGAAATGCTATTGATTCCTAGGTTCGCGCTGTTCGTATTAAAAAATGTGAAATTTTGCCTCATTTTATCTACTTTTAGACTAAATGACTGATTGGTACTTCTTCGATATTTATTTTGGCAATATGTTTTAAGACTTCGAATACTTAAAGGAGGAAGCATGTTCTTTCAATACAATTTGGTTTTTTTTTTCTTCTTCTAAATTATGCGATATCATTTAAAAATAATACATAAAAAGAAGCGGGTTACATTAAGTTGTTTAATATGCCAAGAAATGTGTGTCTTTCGAAACCATAATCTTACTGGACCGGTGGGAGGGCTATATTAACGTTATATGGATAACGACTCAATTTTCTATTAATATGGTAACACAGACACTCGTCATAAGTCGGCATCGACTGCAGACGGCTGGTTTTTTTTTTTTGACATCGGTTTTGCAACCTAGTCGAGTTTGTGGTCCAATCCTTTCTTTCATTAACAAAAATCTTTCAAATTTACGATCCGCATTATTGCTGATCTGATTATATTATCATTGGCATTGTAGTTGCATTTCTGAGGAGAGGAGAACGACTTGGGAATCATCGGTTGACGACAAGCAAACAACAACGGAAACAACCATAAAACCTCCTCAGGGTGACAGATATATATTCCTAAGAACATTTTTATTCCATTTGAATTTTAAAAGTTTCATATCATATGATAAGAATAAGGAATTCTTCTGAATGGATAATTTTTAAACGTAAATTCATCAGACAATACATAGTTTCTTTTACCCATATTATTTTTCGCTTTGATGAATATCCATGTAATCTGGTTGTATTGTATTTTATCATAATACATATTCAATTTATCTATCCCCATTTCATACGTTGTTATTCGTGTATTTCTTTTTTTTTTTGGAAACGCAGTCAGCAGTCGTTCACTTATGCAGTTTGTAACAAGTATGTATAACATAGCAACTAGTAGCACATAAATTATTTGAATTTAACATTATTATTATAATAGGAGATAACATCTCAGCATTCAACACAGCGAAACACGTTATAACATAGAAAAAAAAACAAAGTTAACAGAAATTCGTGATAACATAAAAACTAACCTTTTCAATCACTCCTATAATATCATAACTTCGCTTCCTTTCATGTGGCGAAGTTTTTAGTTTGTTTGTTTTGGTTCCTGTTTTATCCTTATTTTGTATGTCTTCGGTTTATGATTTTCTAAATTATCGATTTTGTACTGTGTATTGAGATATGGTCATTATCCATATTTGTACTGTTTACTGGTATATGATAATTCTCTATGCTTGTCATATATAATATACATATAAATATACGAACATACAGAGACAGATCCTGACGATAATCTCAACAGCACTCACAATAGAGCACCAAATTGAGCATCGACGGACCCCTAGCAAGCTAGAGGTGGGACCAGCTACCCGGGAGGAGTAAGCATCCCCTGTTGGCTTGCGCACCCGCTGGCGTCGATCTTCATGCACGAAAATGAAAACAATATATAAGGTACACATTACTTACATCAATGAAATAAAACATACGATATTTTTTCATCTTTTCTCCGACGAATATTCAGAATAAGCAGAATTGTTCAATCAAGAATATGTTTATCGTTATACCTTTTTACCAAACATTTGGAGCAATAATGCTTTGCCCATTTACATATCTTTTTTATTTGAAATAGGGCATTTATCTGCTCTAATTTTAATGTAGTCTTACTGAGACAAGATGAAAGAAAGAAGATAATAAAAACTGAATGTTTAAGAAAACCTTTCACAAAAGTGAGGGGGTTCAGCAAATGTAATTTTGATAAATTACCATCAGCTATTAGATATTTTCTGTTCCTTTTGTTGCAAATCGGATGGTCGTTCAAAATCCGTACACATATTTTTTTTCTCAGTGAATGTAGTCCTCAAGTTATAAATGATTCGGTGTGTCAGTTTTGCATATTCTATGGAATATTCAGTTAAAATCCTGTGAGTCTCGTTGTTCAATTTCATTTCGGAATTTGATTGCTTTCGCTGTTGAAGATGCAGTCTTGTTTTGGATTTTTTAACCGTACATTCAAAGGAGGTTAACATCTTAGCACCAGATCCCCTCCTTTTATAGTGAATTATTAATTAGCGGATTTGAAATCAGCTTTTCGCTCTCTATCGATCTCCTATTTGTGACCTAAAAGTATAAGTAGTATGCAATTGCCATTATGTTAACATTTAGCGAGGGACATTTTAAAAAGGAACCAAATACCACAGGAAAATAAATGAAACCAAACGAATTATATATAAAATATACAAAAGAGCAAATGTGTTTTTCAATTGGAAATCAGGTCAGCGGGCCGAGTCCGAAAAATGCAGACTCCTAACATTTTTTTTACTTCATTTTATTTTAGATTGCGTGCTCATTATCCTCGTGGCTATCAATAGCTGCGTTCTGTCCTTGGTTTGTGCAAGACGAAAGGTATTTCAATAATATTTCATGTGTTCATCTAATTTCGCGCAAATAAAGGTATTTCAATGAAATATTATGTATTTATGTGACAATACTCACGAAAGGTATTTTTAATTACATTTTGTATATCTATACAATCATTAAAACTGTTCTCGTTTGAGGCAATTACTTTATGTTATAAATAAAGTATCTAGGAATTAAATTATCAAATGTTATGCAAACCAGAATTTAAAATATATTTTTCAATTTCTAGTTTCTTTTCTTGTTTCCTTTTTCTTGTTTTCAGAGATTCATCGCTGCTTTTTGAAACAAGACAAAATACATCCAAGGCTAATGAGAACGTCTAAGTCTGACTTTACAATGGACATAGGCCATAAACAGTGATTCAAATATTCGCTTCCTATTCTGTATTAAACATCGTTCTTGACATAGTTCTCGTTGATTAAATTTACTGTTCATCATATTCAGAAATGGGAATGATCTCCAAATGAATGACAAATATGGATAATGGCAAAATCCCTGTAATACATACAGCACAAAATCGATAATTCAGAAAATCAGAAACCGAAGGCATACAAAATCAGGATAAAACAGGAACCAAAGCAAACAAACAAAAACCTCCACCATACGAAAAGAAGCGAAATTCCGATATGGGAGTGAGACCAGTTACCCAGGAAGAGGAAGCATCTCCTGCTTGCTTGCAACACCCGCCGCTTCAATTCGGTAGAACTGTCACATCCGGTTACTTCCATTTCGGAAGATATAGAGTACAATCTTTGGTTGGATGGTTCAAATGGTCTATGACAGAATACCATTCACCATTCTTGAGAGTGAGACATCATAGTGTATGACGAGTTCCCCATATCGACCGAAACCTATCCCTGGCTGAGAAGCTTATCTTAAAGAAGCCTAGCTCTCAGAAAAAAATCCGCATATTTCGTACTTGCTCTGGCATAGCGTATCAACCGAGATATGAACACGTCATAAGCAGGCGATGAAGGGATGTTGCTGCTCAGAAAAGGAGAATTTGTAATGCTGAAATTGAAGTTTTCACGTTTGTCCTAGAGTGAGGTGTTCATGTGACCATCAGTGTGGTAGGTCAACATTATGTCCAAATAGGATGCTGAATTATTTGTCTCTGTAGTTTCTTTGACTTCAAGCTCCGAAGAATAGATACTGCTGAAGTAATCCGCGAATTTTGGATTAAATATTGATGGACAACAAATCGTCTATTTATCTGTAAGTGAAGTTGAAGTCAGAAGCTAAGTATCTTTTCCCTTCAGAGACTAAAGATTGAATGAATTCAGCTTCGTACGAGTAAAGGAAAATGTCGGCCGAATATTAGCTATTTATTTTATAAAGTTTTGAAACTTATGTACTTTTTTGTTTTGAGGTTGAAAAAGTCAATCTTTGTATCTGGATTACTACACCTTTGTATTTTGATATTAACCGTTTGGTCATAAACGAAAAAAAATCCTCCGATCGTAATTTTTACAAAACAGAGGGGATATCGTACAGTACTGGTTACAGCAACAAACGATAAACGAAAAAATCCAGTTGAAACTTATAATAGACTAATGACTTAAAGAAGATACTGACGATAATCTCAATAGCACTCACAATAGAGCACAAAATTGAGCATCGACGGACCCCTAGAAAGCTCAAGGTGGGGCCAGGTGCCCGGGAGGAGTAAGCATCCCCTGTTTGCTGGCAGTATCCGCCGTCGATGTTCATGACGAAAATGAGAACAATTTATAAAATACATGCACTGTCTGAGGTTATGGCTATATAAATTTAAAATAAAAACGAAAAAAATGCGGATGGATGACTATTTCATAATTTTAGTGCTATGGCGACTATGTCAGGGAATAATATTCAAAACGAGACTCCAACGTAACATGGGACACCAAATACGCCATCAAAACTTCAAACACAAACGACTTTATATAAGCAAAAGAGACTTATCGACGCCGACATACGATGGCCATATGCAACGTTAGTAACAAATTGTGTTGTTATCCAGGCTACATTCCACAACCTTTCACTGTCTCGAAGAACACATAATAGTTTTGTATGGTCTTCATGGTAAGAGGATAATTTCCACTCAGAGTACCCTTCTGATGACACGAAATAAAAGAAAGTGGATTATTCTGACGCATTAAGTATACCTTTGATCCGCCTACTTCTTTTTATAAAGTCTCAAATAAAGGTAGGTTGCGAAGTACCAAAGGCAATGTACTCTGTTGCAAATAAACATCCTAATCTGAAATAAGCTAGGAGGGTTTTATTTTGCAAAATGTCTAGGTCTTAATAGCAGTTCTCTGTAAGGACCAAAAGAATTTCAATACCACGTGGAAATATCATGTCACCAATTTAGGAGATTTTTAGTATCGGAGGTGTAAATTATGTACTGAGACAAAAATAAACTTCCTTTTTATCAATAAAGTTACCATTGCCATGGAAACCATGTTTGAAAATGGACGTATCAGTAGCATTCTTATTACATGGCATTTTCAAAAGGCTCGTTACCATGGTAACATGCATTGTAGTCAACTAAAATTTCCTTTATTTTTTTTCTTTATATCTTTCATAGTATAAATACTACACAAGAAGTATGCTTCCAATCGCTATTCTTTTTGTCAATTTGCTCAAAATGTAGGCAAAACCCTGTTTTTAAGAGGCCCTATTTTAGACCGAAAAACCTCCTAATTTTACATGATATTGCTCAATTTTAGAGAAAATATTTTGAAATGTCAGGCTAACTTGATTACTACTGCCAATTATCTTTTTAGTTTAATCTTCGATCTTTAAGAAAATGTGAAAATTTGAGTGGGACCTCTTCATAATTTTATTCAAAAGGGTATAAAAATGGTTACCATGGTGACATTCTGTACAGTACTATAACACATAGAGTAATTTAATGGTAAATTTTTAGCTGTTCCCATATATATTTTCAAGCAATTTTTTATCAGTGTATATAAAAGAGCATAATTAATTAAAAAAATCACCTTAGAAATTTTCAAGGTAACAGGCCCCAATGCCAAGGTCATCTTGAATGCGATTCACAAAATTTGACAAAATCAAAAATATGAGAGGCAGTTACTCAGAAATCATGTAGTATTGAGTAAAACAAATACATACATATTAATTTTGGATATATCCCCTATTTATTAACAAAAATTGCAAAAATTTTAAATCAATTACATTCTTGATTTATAGCTAGTATTTCATACATACAAAAAAAAATGTAAGATTATGATAATTTTTGTCTGGGTCTTGTATTTTTAGTAAAAATTATCTGAACTAAGAATTGCAATAGTTTTCCTCCTATCAGCCTTATTTTTAGAAAGAAGTATTTTTAATTTGATACAAATATATGACACTCAACCCTAAAATTAGGAACAATAAATAACAACAAAAACGCAAATTTTATTGAAATTGGAACCTATGTTTTGAATTGACCATGAACTTAAAAGTCAGTGACCTTGACAAATTTTGGAAGTGCTCAAATAAAGAATACTTTCTTCTGTTATCCCTACATAAAGCTTAAGCAATATAAGTTATTTAAGCGATGCTAAAAATGAATTTGAATAGATGTAGTCATTATCCGACAAATGATAAGTTGCCATGGCAACCATTTTTGACCTCAAAATTTTAGAAAACAAAACAAGGTCCCACTGATTTTTTTCAGTGATTATATTAATCATATAAAACATATTTTGTTCTGACACCAGTGGTGGTGTTATCAGCCTGTCATTTTGTGTTATTTTTGCTTAAAAATGGTAAATATTGGACAAAAATAGGCCCTTATTTTGACCTTATTTTATGCCAATTTTTGACTGATTTTGATTTGATAGGATTCGGCTAATTGAAAGAAATTTCAAAAAATTATTAATGTTCTAAAAAATAGAGGTTTCAAACATTATAATTTATTTATACAAATAAGCTCAAACAATGGTTTCCTTGGTAACATAATAACCGAAGATGGCTTACTTTACCATTGTTTAAGTGCTATAAATAGACAGACCTCGTAACCATGGCAACAGAAATGATAATTTTCAAAAAAAATGTTATTTTTGTATTCAGTGCATTATTCATACCAATTATAGATAAAATCATAAAAATCTGTGACATGCTGTTTCCAAAATATTTCGGTCTTTACAGATAATTGATATTAATTAGTTTATGAAGGCGAAAACTTTGACCTAAATAATTATGTATGATACAGAATATGGGTTCATAATCCAACTATTTTATACCGATTAATAAAAGGAAACGGAACGATCTGCAGCATGACCACCCTGCACTCAACCAGCGAAACAAATCCACGAGAAAGTGACACATAAATGACAACAGGAAAAACAACAACGACAAAAAGACCACAATATTCACTGGAACATCATACGAAACAGACGTACAGAAACATCAGACATTAATAGCAACACATAAAAGGATGGTGATTAATGTGCATCCGTTGCCGACTTTGGACGGTCATCTGCTATTAGCAAATTGTGTTGTTATCCAGATTACTTGCGCATAACCGTCCCGCTAATCTGGATACACAGTGGTCTCTATACACGCATGATTGCTGTATAAACATAAAATTTATCACTATAAGGTGACATCACAAACAAGACAGTTAAACGCAGAGGCTTCTTGTAATATAAATTTTCTGTAAATGGATCTAAAAATCCTATGACATGCGTATAACAGTCTGTACTCTGTTCAATCAGCCGAAAAGTCTGACCAACAGATAGGACAGCAAATCAGGACCCAGTCTTCTCTGATACCACTTAAACAAGACCCTGCGTGGATTACCGTTGCCAACGTTAGGAAAGACAAGGGCAAGAATTGTAGATTGCTTCCGTAACATACCAAGTGTTAGTTTAATCCAGGATAAACACACCATTTGCTACTTGCGTGACAAATGGCCATACAAAGTCGGCACCGGTTGCCCATTGGTCTCGTCGGTTTATGTGTAGTCTTTTGTGTTTGATGTTTACATGTCTTGTGTCTCTTTTCCGTCTCGTACTGTAGTCGTCTTTTGTGTTTTTGCATCGGGTGTTTTTGGTGTTCTGCTGTTGATGCTGCAACGGGGTCTAGTTGGAGATCTCCTTCCTTCTTTGATGGCTTTAGGATAATCTTCGCTGTTAAGCAGGCGAACGACTATTTCCTAACATTTGTGGTTGAAGTTTGTATTTTTTTCCCCTGAATGTTGGTCGGACTCCTTCTCGGGTGAAAACATTTATATGTATGTACTCGCTATAAAGGACAGAGTTCGGACTATATTTCGTACGCACTATTCTTTTATATTTATTAACATACTCATCTGTCTTGATTTGGATCATGTGCTTTGCTGTCTTGTTTACATGGTAATCTGATGGTCATCTTTCCTTTAAGCATCTAAGCTCTATCATTTTGTATGTGTTGTTTGCTGTTAGTGCTGCATCTAAGTGTTGTTTGAGATCCCCTCACTCCTATTCTTCATAATTTTTCTGATAATTGATGATACGACGTCATTGAATAATAATTGCACTTAAAGGAAAAAAAAGAAAGCCCAAAAACTACTTCATCCTGATAAAGATCTTATAGTTTTATTTCAACATTTTTGTAAGGTTCCTTTTCATTCATTGTAGATTTTCTTCTGTACTTGATGAATGGTATCAATTGCTGCATCCTGACCTTGTTTTGTGTGAGAAGAAATATATTCAGCTAAGAGTTCAACAACAACGTTTATGACAGAGACAAATATCAAACTATCAATGTCAGTATATTGTTAGGATGAATGTGATGTCTTGTTTCTTTCATCGTCCCTCGTCAATCTTGAATTATACATTTTCGATTTCTCCGCCGAAAGTGACACATAGAAGACATCATACAAAATTACAGATCGCAAAAAGACACAACAATATTCACAGGAACATCATACAAACAATCGTAACAGACGTACAGACACATCAAACATTGATGACAACACATAAAAGGAAGGAGACCAATGCGCACCCGGCGCCGACTTTGGACGGCAATCTGCTATAGGGATGTTCGAGTGACGAAAAAGTGACGTCACACTGCGCATGCGCATGAAAATTGGTTGGCAAAAAGTGGTTCTCTTATATATATGTATAGCAAATGTCCACTTCTATTTGCATTAATATTCTTTATCGGTACAATTGTTATAATATTAATCGATCGTTTTAATTGCTATTGATATTTTTTAATCATTTTTTTCTGTTAATCACCGGCATGTATATATAAATAGCATTTAGTCTCTCTGTGGGTTGATTTAAGGTTTAAAGTCGTGAATGTGAACATCTTATATCATTCATCAATTTATCAAGTCATCTATACAGGGTATCTCGTATACAAAAGACAATGATCTGACACCTGCCATTTACCTTGATTTTTGTCGGCTGTCCAGGTAGATTTTTCACCCAGGCGACGCGGCGGAACCAATAATCCGCAAAGGAGAGAAACCACTGCATGTGATCTATCCATTTCATATTTCAGTTTTGATATTTTGACACGGATGAAACATCTGAAACATTTTTTTGTAAATACTTACATTGCATTTGTCTTTTAGTTGAAAGAAGCAAAAAGGAAATACAACCCATTACATTTATATATCGATCATAATCATATAAAAGTTGGAACAGTGGATCATTATTTAATATTTCTCATACATGTATATATCTCAAGATTTATTTATTTATTTATTTATTTATTTATTTATTTATTTATTTATTTCAACGGGATAATTGTTTAAATATTTTTTTAAAAATTTGATAGATGGAAGTCCGTCCGAACATCTATTCTTGAAATTCTTTTCAAATATTGGATGTTTTAACAGTCGAGGTACAAAAGATGGAAATAGAATGCTAGGATTTTATATGGTCCGAATCCTTCTCTTTAATTCATATTAACATTTATTTTTATTGTTTATTTCAATCTTATCTTTCATTTTGAATTCATGAATGTCGAATGTCTCTTTTTATCCCAACGATTTTCAATCTGCCCAAACTTACTTGGAAGTTGAGAAATAAATTTTTTTTTATGCATTCTACAATTCTAATCTTGAGGCCCCCCCCCTCCTTTCTCTAGCAAGCAAAAGGTTAGATAAGGCATGTCAATTTAAAAAAAAAATCCATATCCAAAGTAAGAAAATTACTGAAGGAATAATAAAAGAGAAAAAGAGAATTTGTGCGTGTTTTCAATATTATTATTCAGACCGGCTTTATCTATAAATTGGAGACAGTCGTGAGAAAAACAAAACAAAACAAAACAAAATAAAACAAACAAACAAACAAACAAAAAAAGCTACGAAAATTAGTACTCTTTATTTCATTAAACGTTGTCTGTGAGTTAAATTAATTTTTTTCGTTTTGCATTTCAAACAGTCAATCTATTTCCCTCTTTCCATCGCTCCGCCTTAATTAAATCACAACTCATATGCATGTTTGAGGGATAGGTGTGTTCTTGTCAAAACAACTAGTAATTAGTCATGTTAGTGGGGTATGTTACACCTAATACAGGATCATAAAAATGGGACAAGTGCTATGAATTAGACCGACTTCTTTGAAAAGCAAAAATTGAAGAAGAAAAAAATGTCGGCAGTTTATTGATTCTTGCCCCCCCCCCCCCTTCAACAGCAGATATACTGATATACTAACAAACTCAGCAGGATTTCTTTACTGTTGTGATCAGAATGGTCAATGTCACAGCAGGACTTATCAATAAAATAATAATAGGAAAGTAGCGCATATTAGAGCATCTATTGTCAATTTAACTCCAGGTATCACGTATATATCCCTTCACTGCCAACCGTTTTTGCCAGCCAGCCTCGTTTTCACGAGACCCGTGACGTCACGGCGAACATCCCTATAAGCAAATGGTGTAGTTGGTTTTGGTTTAAACAGTATTTATTTCATACATCTTGTGCAAATAATATATGATTACAAGAAATACATATTCGGGATCGAGCAACAAGAGAACCCCTTTTATCAAGCTCTCTCCCTTAAAATCAAGCTCTCTCCCTAAAATGGTGTAGTTATCCGGATTACATGCGCACAACTCTCCCACTTATCCGGATACACATAGGTCTCAATAGACACACAATTG
This sequence comes from Pinctada imbricata, assembly GCA_033119305.1. Taxonomy (NCBI): domain Eukaryota; kingdom Metazoa; phylum Mollusca; class Bivalvia; order Pterioida; family Pteriidae; genus Pinctada; species Pinctada imbricata. The sequence continues at coordinate 2,959,615 of VSWD01000003.1, forward strand.
TTGTATAAACATAAAATATCTCACTGTAAGGTGGCATCACAGACAAGATAGGAAAATGCATAGGCCTCTTGTGACACAGATTCTATGTAAATGGATCTAAAAAATATATTCAAACACCCGAGAATTCTGATCTACTTTCAGATAGGACAAAAAATCAAGACCAAGTCTTACCTGACGAGATTTCAACAAAGCTCATCATAGAGTCCCGTTTTCACGGTTGACCATAGTGCAACGTTTGGAAAAACACTGGTACAAAACTGTAGATTGGTCCAGTACGATCACACAAGACCGTAAAACACAGGGGTCCAAGCAACACAGATGAATATGTAAATGGATATAAAAAGAGGACGTGCGTTATGCAGTCCGTGCTCTGCCGGCAATTGTGAGCTCATATATGTTATCACCCGAGGAGTCCGACTGACATTCAGAGAGGACAGGTGGTCGGGACCATGTCTTTTCTAAAGAGGTTTTGACAGGGCCCGTCATGGAGTCCCGTCGTCACAGTCAGTCAGAGTACAAGTCTTAAGAATGCGCTCGTACAAGACTGTAGATTGGTCAACTACCAAGCTTAGGGTCCGTCTGGTGACATTAGGATCATATCCACGGTAGAAAAGGCGTTTGATGACTCTGACGCATTTTCGATAGTTATGACGTCTACCTTTGATCCTTCTTATTTTGTTAACTATGTCACCATAAAATGCTGGTTGTGAAATACCGAGAGTAATATACTCTGTTGCTTTCATGGGTCCGAATTTCAAAAGAAGTTGATCATAATTCTTGAAAAAAGTCTTTACTAATTTCTGAAAGCGAAAACCTTTACCTAAACGTATCTTTTTAACTTGGCTGGCTGAAGGGAGCTCAAGATCAAACACCCGAGAAGTCTGATCAACTTTCAGATAGGACAAAAAATCAAGACCAAGTCTTATCTGACGAGATTTCAACAAGGCTCATCATAGAGTCCCGTTCTCACGGTTGACCATAGTGCTACGTTTGGAAAGACACTGGTACAAAACTGTAGATTGGTCTAGTACGATCATACAAGACCGTAAAACACAGGGATCCAAGCAACACAGATGAATATGTAAATGGATGTAAAAAGAGGACGTGCGTAATACAGTCCGTGCTCTGATCATTAGGAACATATCCACGGTATAAAAGGCGTTTGATGACTCTGACGCATTTTCGATAGTTATGACGTCTACCTTTGATCCTTCTTATTTTGTTAACTATGTCACCATAAAATGCGGGTTGTGAAATACCGAAAGTAATATACTCTGTTGCTTTCATGGGTCCGAATTTCAAAAGAAGTTGATCATAATTCTTGAAAAAAGTCTTTACTTATTTGTGAAAGCGAAAACCTTTACCTGAAAGTATCTTTTTAATTTGTAATTTCTACTATAAAAATCCAAAACATCATTACATGCTCTAGCATACCGGATGAGCTGTGAAATGTAGATACCGTATGACGGAAATCTAGGGACATCACCGTCAAGCCAGGGGAAATTTACAATGTTGAATCCAAAATCATCTCGTTTGTCATACACACTAGTATGAATTTCTCCATTGACAACTTTGATATTTAGGTCCAAAAATAATGTTTCTGTGTCTGTAACGTTTGCCTTGTTAAGAGTCAATTTCTGTGGATAAATAACATCTTTATACTTTTCAAAAGCAGTATTATCGATAGTAAGAATATCATCCAGGTAACTAGAGGTACCAATGAAACATTTCACATCATCACGTTTTCTTTGTTTTTGAATATTTTGAATAAATTCTTTTTCATATGTGAATAAAAATAAATCTGCGACAAGAGGCGCACAATTTGTACCCATAGGGATCTAGGTAGCGTTTAATGAATGATAAATTACCCTTGGCTTAAGTTTCAAGACTTCGTTTTGTCAGTTATGTTGAATGTAAAAGTAAAGGTAATATCGCTGCTAACCGACAAACAGAGGTGTGGTATTTAAAGATTCAGCTCTAGATTTGTACCCTCATGAAGAACATTTCAAACCAATTTTTCTGCACTGGACACGTTTTTCGAATATTAAATTCTCACCAAGACACAAGGTTCATACATGTAAAACATGAAAATCCCACCATTTATAATTCAAAAGATTTTGCCCAATGTTTGATATTCTATAAGAGATGGTCAAAGGTAAAGGTCAAAACCACAGGGTCAAACATTTTGAAGAAAGATCTTGAGACTAGGAATACATATGTGAAATATGAAAGCCCCATCGTGTACCATTCAAAACTTATGCCCGATGTTAATGTGTCTGAAAAGTAGATCAAAGATCAAGGTAACAAGGTCTAAATTTTTGGTATAATGGAAAGATCTCGTCTCAAGGGTTACACATGTAAAAGCCCTATCACTAACCATTCAAAATTACTGCAAAAAGTTTAATTTTTTGAAAAGTATGTCATTGTTCGAGGTCAAGGTCACTTAGTTAAAAACTTTGGTATCAGTGGAAAGATCATGTCACAAGGAGGACACATATGAAATATGATAGCCCTTATCCCTAAACATTCAAAACTTATGCCAAATATCAAAGCTTTGAAAAGTAGGTAGAAGGTTCAAGTAAAGGGCAAAAGGTCATAAAGTCTGGTATCTCTAACCATTTAAATGTTTTTACCCAATGTTAAAGTTTTTGGCTCGGCATCACAGACAGAAAAATAGACGGGCAAACAAACAGACAGACATGCCAAAACCTATATGCCCCCGAATTTTTTATTTCGTAAGTATAAACATTGCAAAGGCACTTAAATTTTAACCGTGGGAGTAAACCTCATGATTTCCATGTGGTCTAGGGTCCCTTAAGAGAAGAACCAGAGATTCATTTGATTTGCCTTTAAAGGTATCTTATCAGCAAATTATGGAAGCTCGCAATGTGGCGAGTGGATTGTGACGGTTTATGTACCGTTCTCCGTTAGCTCAGTCGGTAAGAACGTCAGCTCAGATAGTAGAATGTCTCAGGCTCGATTTCCGGAACGTAATATTTTCAAATATATCTTCCAGAAAACATTACAATCAAATTATTGGATAGTAAGCGTATCAAGCAATATCTATCACTTGCCCATGGAGAATCGTTCGGGAACAATAACTGTTTCAAAATTGATGTTCACAAATTATTACCATAATCGTAGTGAGGGGAACGAAATGCGACAATGTTTCAAATGTTGTACTGTCCATATTTTGTATTTCAGAGACAACGTTAGTCGATATTTTTAGTTTCCTTAGGTACGGAGACCACTCTAGCTCTAGAATAGCGTCGTTATTTAATTTAATTTCACCAGGGACATAGGCAAATAAACATAACAAAATTACCAATCGATTATTCAGTCTCAAAGTCGAACAATCGTCCTGGTCATCCAAAATGCTATTTTTTGTCAAATTTTGGTATTTGGTATTTGGAAAATGTCGAAAGAAATGTTAAACGTCTTCATGTTCAGATCGGATAAACTTGCAGCATGGACCAGACATGCACATTTCCGGTACTCAACCCTAGTCAATGATCCTAAATCTAAACAATGTAACATGGCCAAAGAGTGACAGTTATTATATAAAAAAGACCGAAAGAAGTAGCAGGATGGGTGGGATATGATGCTACAAGACTCATGTTTTAGATATTTAAAAAAAAATTGAAAACAGTATTTTTGGAATGATAAACCGAAGTAGATCGGACGTGGCTACATGTGCCCTCAGGAACTCCTGACCCACCAGCAATGACTCACACTAAGTGGGACAAACTTTTTCATATTCAATAGCGTCATTTGGGGTTTTTTTCCGCTACAGAATTCAAATAATACAAATCATGGACTTGTAGTGACCTTTGTAATTCCTTACCCTTTCTCTTGAGCAACTTTTATGTCAGATGTGGTGATAATCTCTACAAGCAGGTTGTAGGGATTCCTGTGGGTACTAATTGTGGGCCTCTTGTTGCATATTTATTTGTATACACGTATGAAAAAGAATTTATCCAATATCTTCTAAAGCAAAGGAAGCACGATGATGTGAAATGTTTGTTTGATATTTCAGGTACCTCGATGTTATTTTTACTATAGACAATCCTGTTTTTGAAAAAAAAAAACAAAACAAAAAAAAAAAACCAAGGCAAAAAAACGTTGCAAACACAAAAACACAATATTTGGACCTTAATATCAAAATTGTTAATGGAGAGATTAATACACGTGTATATGACAAAAGAGATGTTTTTTTTATTTAACATGGTAATTTTTCCTTGTCTTGAGAATGATGTTCCTAGATTACCGTCATATGTTAAACGCCTTCAAATTTGATAGCATCATTTATAAACTGATAGATTTGCAGCATGGACCAGACATGCACTTTTCGGGTACTCAACCCTCGTCAGTGATCATCAATCTAAACAATGTAATATTGCCAACAAACTCTCATATAGGAGTAGACGTATTGCAAGCTCGAAAACTAGTCAGTCTGAAAAACCTTAATTGGTAGCAGCCGTAGCTCCATTTGAGTGCAATAAGTGTAAATCATACTGAGATTTGGAGCCGTGCACTCTCTGTAATGTAAATGTACAAATCTAACTTCAAAAAATTAAAGAGGGCGCTACTGAAATTATTTTTGGCGACTCCGCTTAAAGCATGACTGTTGAGAATTTAATATTCGAAACACGTGTCTGGTGCATGGAAATTGGTTTGGAATTTTCTTGAAGAAGGTATAGGTTTGGAACCCTTCGAAATTATCAGGGAGATCAACTGACTTTTTGAGCAAACCTTCTCTATAGATCCACAGACGGAAAATGAATTCATCACTGCTTAAATCAATTTGTGCACAAAATAGATACTTTTCAAAAAATGTAAAAACACACGCTAACGGATTGATTTTGAAATCAATACCCAATTTTCATCCCGCGATATTACTCGGTTTTACTCTTATCAATAAATAATGATACATATATATAGTGAAAATCAATGTCACTTGTAAGCTCTGAAATTCTATGAAACTTAGACGAGACACATGGTAAAAGAACACTTGTCGTACAAATTAGCGTGCAGGTTATATTTATTGACCAATTTTAGAAGTATACATGTACCAATTGACTTTTTCCACATTAATTTTATCATTTTTATCATTCTCTTTTTACACATTGAAACACAATCTTAACCATAAAGTATCATATGGATTTTTTTTTCATTCCAGCCTTCTGATGTGCCCGTTTTATTAAATACCCACAAATATCTTGGTTTGATTACAAAGCATGATATAAGATAAAAGCTGGCATGGTTATCTGAGGCGAGTCAAGTCACTGTACCATTGACACCATATTTTGAAATCATATGGTTCCATAAACGTAAACTGCCTCAACTAAAAAAATCCAGCATGAGCATACTCCAGTGGTAACCCATATCATATGACCGTGCATTATCATATTTGAGAACAAACAAAAGAAATCTTTGATCGCCGAGCGATACAAGTCCCCTGCCGGCATAAATCTAAGCCATGCAACTCTGACTAAAGCAATTCAATTAAACATAAATTTGACATACTTACACTAAAATATGAAAGCCTACACAAAAAGAAGTTAACTGTCTTCTGTAACAGAAAAGTTTTGAATACCTGAAAATGTCATGAAATTTGCTAATTCAAAGGGTGCTAAATTTTGTAAAAATAATGTGAATCACACTATAATGTATTCAAATACCACAAATCAGTTCATTATCTTCAAAAACAGCAAAGAATAGTCCGGGGAACTGAAAAATTCCTGAAATTTTCTAAATCCAACGGTCATAACCCTTGTGAAAATTGATCAATGAAACCCAAACTCGGACTTGATCTGTAGCACACTAAGGTATATTCATATACCAAGAATCAGTTCAATAAGTGCAACAGAGCAGAATAAATCCCCGGAAAACTGATAATTTTATGAAATTTGCTGGTTCCAAGGGCCATTACTCTTGTAAGAAATTCAAATCCATCTCTGCAAAAGAAGACTAGTCTGTAACTGAACATTCTTGAAATTTGCTAAGTTCAAGGGCCATAACTCTTGTAAAATAGGTCAATCTAAGCCAAACTCAAACTTGATCTGTATTTTCTTGAGATATATCCACATACCAAAATCAGTTCAATATATGCAACAACAGGCGACAAAAACAAATCCGGAAAGTTGTAGTGTGACAGACGGACTGACAGACGGACAAACGGGGTGGAAATTATAAGTCCGCTCCGGCGAGCCGGTAGGGGACTAATTACCAACATATCCGTACATCATTAGTTGTTGGAACCACACACATAAATCTCAATGCATTAAAATAGCCTTGAACCAAAAATAAATTACATGAACTAATATAAAGTAATCATCACTGGAAACAAAGTGATTACTAGCATCTCTACACTAAATCATAACTTGGAACCAAATGTTACCCCCATGACTATATATCAATACTTGAAACAAAGGTTGCCCACATCTCAATGTACCATATATTAACCCTGGAATGAGTTTAAGAAGATCCTGACGATAATCTCAACAGCACTTACAACAGAGCACCAAATTGAGCATCGACGGACCCCTAGGAAGCTAAAGGTAGGACCAGGTGCCCGGGAGAAGTAAGCATCCACTGTTGGCTAGCCGCAACCACCGTCGATGTTCACGCACGAAAATGAAACTATAAATACATGCACTGTCTGAGGTTATGTCTATATAGAAAGTGCTATTGCGACAATGTCAGGAATATCATTAAAAACACCTACTATCAAACCCCTCGTGGAGAACTTTTTACGAGCTCCACACGGCAAAGGGCATAAGTGTGACACAAATGAGTTAAAGAAGATGCTGGCGATAATCTCAACAGCACTCACAAGAGAGCACCAAATTGAGCATCGACGGACCCCTAGCAAGGTAGAGGTGGGACCAGATGCCCGAGAGGAGTAAGCATCCCCTGTTGGCTAGCCGCACCCGCCGTCGATGTTGAAGTCACCAAATTTCCATATATAAGATCATTTCTGCAACCAAGTTGTTAGCAGGCATCGTGAAACTCACCATCTCAATTCATACAAGAACATGGCCACAATCACAGGTACTCTTGGACATGGTTTATTTAATTTCACTTTTTTTTTCTTCAAATAATCTCTGTCAGTCAATTTGTATCCCTGGCGTTCTACTCTACATCCCCTGTTGGCTAGCCGCACCCGCCGTCGATGTTGAAGTCACCAAATTTCCATATATAAGATCATTTCTGCAACCAAGTTGTTAGCAGGCATCGTGAAACTCACCATCTCAATTCATACAAGAACATGGCCACAATCACAGGTACTCTTGGACATGGTTTATTTAATTTCACTTTTTTTTTCTTCAAATAATCTCTGTCAGTCAATTTGTATCCCTGGCGTTCTACTCTACATCCCCTAAAACATTTCCAGAAGGTAAACAATTCGTCTCCCGCCCTGTTTTCAAATTTTGACGGAAGCAAACAACCAGAGTAGTCATGCGTGAAATTTCCACGAGAATGGAATGTAAAAACATTTTAATATTTGCTCATATCATTGGAGCAACTGTTTTATTTTCAAAAAGATTGCAATGTATATGGAAGGAGGAGGGAGGGAGAGCAGACTTTAACTTATTTTTATTTACAAACCCCATCCCACCCTCTACTACAACTGCAGGGGTGGATCCAGAACCCCAACTGCCGAGGGTACTTACAATGTTTGATGGGAATCACTTGCGAGGCGCGAAAGGTCGAATGAGGGAAGGTGTAGTAGGTAGTTCGGGAGGCCTTTTCCGATAAAATGAAGCAAACTGGTGGCATCTGAAGTCTATGACTGGACTCAGTCAGTGTCAATAATAAGTACATTTTTGTATATTTAAATTTTTCCTCGACATTTTCTGATGCTGTATTATTTTTGCATGATATGCATAACTCAATATTCAGGATTTTCTAAGGAAAGGGCGGACCACGAAAAGTTTTGAAAAGGCAGGGAGGTCAGCCCATAGGGGGAGCCGTAAATTCATGTAAAAGCAAGCAGCATGTTTTGCAAATTCCGGTGGGGACCTGACACCCCCCCCCCCCGCAATTCGATTCTAAAAATAAAGAAAAACATGTATTTTTGACTCGTTTAAAATCCTTGGAGGTAACCGGTCAAAATGTGGCAAAATCAATTTAATTAATAGCTATTCTCTGTAAGCATTTGCACTTTTATGAAGGACGCATGGCACGGCATGTCTCAGATTTTGATAAAATTTGAACATAAGGTTGAGTCTGACCCAAAAGTAAAAATTTATTAAAACTTTTCTTAATATCACATCCGGTTGCCATGGAAACGAACTTTGAATATTGAAAAAATGCATTTTTGGGCGTTTTTGAAGTCACATACATGATTTATGCAGCCTAATATAAAACAAACACTAATGAATTATCAGTACCCTATCATTGTTCTTTCAAGTTAAGTAATAATAATGTTGGGTTTAAGGTCTAATCTATATGTTTCCATAGCAACAAGACAGGTACCCTATCAAAATAGTATTTTTGGCATTTTTTCAAAATTCAACGATAAATTGCTTACATTTTTGAGTTTTTTATGCAAATAAAACATAAGCTTTTACATTGGGACAAAGTTTCTGTTCGTTGCTATGGCAACATGACCTCAAACCGCAAAAATGAAAGCAATTTTTGACAATATTTAGAGTCCTTTTTTTACTAGATCATTGAATTTTAATTCAAAGTGATGAAAATTAATTAATGTATTCAAGTAGATCTTTCATTACCCAAAAGAAAATCTTTAAAAAGTGTTTAGGAAATAGCCCGTTACTATGGGAACGATTGTGTAAAATTGCACACAGACCCACTTTGAGTCCTTGGATACGGGCATCAAAAGTTAAGTAATCTGAAATTTTTAAAATCTAAAATAAAGTTTAGACTTTGCTTTGTTTCGTTTTTGAGGAAAAGACTTCGAAAAACAACAAGGAATGCTTATTTTTATAATGTATGGCCAAATTACTATAGCAACCATTAATTATTTGACACTTTTTTATTATATTTTGATAGAGGCTTACTTGATCTTTATTGTTATTAAATTTGAACTTCCTGGGATTAATAATTACTGTTTTATGAAAATAATAAATAAAGCCTTCGCTCACGCAGCAAGATACGCCCGTTGGGATTTTTTTCACAACACCGAAATATCTAAGTCCCATAACTCTGTAACGACATATCGAGTGAACCTGAAAATCGAAAGGCGGCTTCCTCTCCACAGTCCAATCAAAATGTATGAATATCATGAAAATCCGTTGACGCATATTCAAGTTATTGCGTTCCATGCGCCTATATTTTGCCCTTAGCTTAACATGTATTTGCATATAACCCACCCCCCCCCCCTCAATTTTGCCAATTTTTCATCTTTAAAGGCCGTTGCCATGGTAACCAGATGACCTAGAACTCATTTTTTTTTTTGGTCAAATTTTCCCTTTTTTTAATTGGTCCCTACTTATGTGTGAAATTTCATGAAAATCGAACACCATGCGTGCAGAAATTGTTTAAATGCTTACAGAAAATTGCTATCAATCATTTTAGAAAGACTGATTATGACCTCAAATTTAAAACGATCTAACAAAAGATAAAGGTGTTAATCTTATGGAAAATCATATCGAAGATTTGGTAACCATATATGTGTGAGTTATGACTTTTATTCCCGATTCATCCCTCCAATGACGAAAATCCAATATGAACGTGATTCAACGTAGTTTGTTTCCAAATCATATATTTCCACGTACAGACCATGGGCATGACATCACTGTATCCTTCCCGACTTTGTAATCTATACCCGAGAAAATTTTGGAAATTTTAGTCAAATCGGTGGTTACTTGGGTGTTTTGGGGATATTTCTCACTTATTTCATATTTGTATCAAGGAAAGTTTCCAAAAGCATAACATTGGTACATGCCCCGCCCCTACCACCCGGCTGAATCCGCCATTGAACTGTACCTTTGTGTAAAAAAAACCTGGATCTGTTCTGCCTGTGCAATAAGCTCATCACTAATTTTTCACATATATTTAAAAAAATTTGACATTTTTTCCTGTTTTGAAGCATATTGAAATTCAAATGTACGAAGAGCAAATGAATTTGCAATGACCACCCCCCCCCCCTATTTATCACTCTAAAAAGAAAATACAAGTCTGATTATTATTCTCTGCGACTTTATCAGAATCTGTGGTATTTTAATTTGTCTATTCTGATTAAAACGTGATCGAGGACGTAAAAATACAATATTGTCTATTGTGGGAATGAAGAGTACATTACAGTACCGCCGTGTACCCCCCCCCCCCCCCCTTGTTTGATGTCTCCCAACCGTTTTCAAACTAAAATTGTGTGTCTAAGCCAGAAAACCAGACTCTTTATATAAATGCTTGAAAATAATATTTGGAAAGAAGCTTCATTATACGATTGTGGTCACTAAGATTATTGAAATTGGGAAACACCCCTCAATACAGTGTATGACGAATTTTTTTTGTTTACATCCGGTAAACTTGATAAAATCGCGCTAACCGAGAGTCTCCGTCCAGTTAGAGGTAAACCTGCTTTTGGACAGACTTCGGTCATAAATGAGTAAGATTTGAACCAGAGTGTTCTAGTAATTTGACAAATATGGATAATGACCATATCCCTGTATACAGCACAAAATCGATAATTCAGAAAATCAGAAACCGAAGGCATATAAAATCAGGATAAAACAGAAACCAAAGCAAACAAACAAAAACCTCCATCACATGAAAAAAAGCGGACTCCCGATATGGGAGTGAGACCAGGTGTCCAGGAAGAGTAAGCATCTCCTGCTTGCATACAACACCCGCCGCTTCAATTCGGTAGAATTGTCACATCCGGTAACTTCCATTTCGGAAGACATAGAGTACAATCTTTGGTTGTATGGTTCAAATGGTCTATGACAGAATAAAATCCACCATTTTGGAGAGTGGGACATCATAGTGTATGACGAGTTCCCCATATCGACCGTAGAACTTCCTCAGTGATGATGTTATTCGGTCAAAAACAAATCCCTGACTGAGAAGCTTATCTGAAATTCGCCTAGCTCTCAGAACAAAATCCGTATATTTGGTACTTGCTCTGGTATAGCGTATCAACTGAGATATGAACACGCCATAAGCAGGTGATGAAGGGATGTTGCTACTCAGAAAAGGAAAGTTTGTAATGCTTAAATTGAAGTCGTCACGTTTGTCATAGAGTGAGGTGTTAATGTGACCATCAGTGTCATAGGACAACATTATGTCCAAATAGGATGCTGAATTATTTGTCTCTGTAGTTTCTTTGACTTCAAGCTCCGAAAGATAGATACTGTTCAGGTAATCCGCTAAAATTGGATTATTGATGGACAACACATCGTCTATGTATCTGTAAGTGAAGTTGAAGTCAGAAGCTAAGTATCTTTTCCCTTCAGAGACCAAAGATTGGATGAATTCAACTTCGTACGAGTAAAGAAAAATGTCGGCAAGGAGTGGGGCACAATTGGTCCCCATTGGAATTCCGACAATTTGCTGGAAGATCTTTCCTCCAAACACCAAGAAATGTTGTCGATCAGAAAGTTTAACATCTGAATAATATCAGTTTCAGTGAACTTATTTTCAGAATCGGACTTTTCTTTTACAAAGTAGGTTTTGTCATAGTTAACAACAATAAATTTGTATTTGCGATTAACGTTTTTACTTGTAAACTTTCAATTTAGAATGTGGAATTGTAGTGTAAAGTGTCGAAAAATCAAAGGCTTTGATCGAATGGACTCTAATAAAATGAGTGAATTTCAGATGTTCTAAAAGTTCCTTCGAATCTTTAAAATCCACATCTGGTTAATACCACTGCGAGAATATACTGTCGAACAATATTTTTGAAGCCCGAATTTGATTTGAGATAAAACTTTGGTGAGTAAGATCGATACAGACTTGATAGAACAATTTGAGGAACCAGCTATGAAACGTTGTTTGTACGGATTCTTATGCATTTTAGGTATGCAGTATAAGTATGGCAAATCTAAATCTAAATTGTTAGTGTCGAAGCCAAAGAAGCAAGAGCTGATTTGTGGTTATCTATTATTTCAGAGGCAGAAAGGTTTGTTGGGGCGTAAGTAGGATTTCCAGGTGTCGAATTAAAACCCAACTCTTTAACTAGACTGTCGAATAGTATTTTTTGCAAGTAAATGTGTAATTGTTTGAGGCTTTGTCCGCTGGTGTGATGACATAATGTTCTTGGAGGTAGGTAAGCTCTGTGATAACATCAGGGTCTTTAAATATAGACTCGAATCTGGTGTTCACAGTTGATTTTAATCGGTTAATTCTAAGATAAAAGTAACCCTCTGATGGATTTTATCCATACGAAAAGGGTGTCGAGCTGTACATCCTCTTTCTTTGCCCAACGTCTTGCATATTCCTCACAAGAGTCCATGATAATTTTGACATTTTGGTTCTATGTAAAGGACATACTTTCTCTGTATTTGGGACCCTTTTTAACAATTCTCTCAACATGTCGTTCTTTACTATACTAAGATCACCAGTAACAACGTGTCCACAAGGAGAGTAGTATAATCCGATGACGAACATTCGCAAGGAAGTGGATGTAGTGAGGGATAACTTACATCAATACATTGCAAGAATCGTTTGTAATTGTAAATTTAAGATGCGACTGTTGGTGTGTAGCTATAGGAAATACAAGGAATTTCTTTTCCTTTGAAATATGGTGGGATTTTCTGTAACAGTTTTCAAAATTTGACCAAGATTCAATTTATCAATACATACTTTAATGAAAGGACGATTTGTCTTCTCCTCTGATTTATCTGATCTAACTAGTTGAAATAAACGAAAAATAGAAATGTCCAAGATGACTCCTTGTAGTCTGTATTCTGGGGAACGTGTATCGATATATGTGAGGTCCTTCGTATGTTTGTAAATTTCGTGTAACTTCGTGTAATATAATCGTTTTGAAGTAATTTGCTGGGCGGGAATAATCGAGGCGGGAGAAGAATTTACTGTAGTTTGTATTCTAGGGAACGTGTATCGGTAGATGTGAGGTCCTTCGTATGTTTGTAAATTTCGTGTAACTTCGTGTAATATAATCGTTTTGAAGTAATTTGCTGGGCGGGAATAATCGAGGCGGGAGAAGAATTTACTGTAGTCTGTATTCTAGGGAACGTGTATCAGTAGATGTGAGGTCCTTCGTATGTTTGTAAATTTCGTGTAACTTCGTGTAATATAATCGTTTTGAAGTAATTTGCTGGGCGGGAATAATCGAGGCGGGAGAAGAATTTACTGTAGTTTGTATTCTAGGGAACGTGTATCGGTAGATAGGAGGTCCTTCGTATGTTTGTAAATTTCGTGTAACTTCGTGTAATATAATCGTTTTGAAGTAATTTGCTGGGCGGGAATAATCGAGGCGGGAGAAGAATTTACTGTAGTCTGTATTCTAGGGAACGTGTATCGGTAGATGTGAGGTCCTTCGTATGTTTGTAAATTTCGTGTAACTTCGTGTAATATAATCGTTTTGAAGTAATTTGCTGGGCGGGAATAATCGAGGCGGGAGAAGAATTTACTGTAGTCTGTATTCTAGGGAACGTGTATCGGTATATGTGAGGTCCTTCGTATGTTTGTAAATTTCGTGTAACTTCGTGTAATATAATCGTTTTGAAGTAATTTGCTGGGCGGGAATAATCGAGGCGGGAGAAGAATTTACTGTAGTCTGTATTCTAGGGAACGTGTATCGGTAGATGTGAGGTCCTTCGTATGTTTGTAAATTTCGTGTAACTTCGTGTAATATAATCGTTTTGAAGTAATTTGCTGGGCGCGAATAATCGAGGCGGGAGAAGAATTTATTGTAGTCTGTATTCTAGGGAACGTGTATCGGTAAATGTGAGGTCCTTCGTATGTTTGTAAATTTCGAGTAACTTCGTGTAATATAATCGTTTTAAAGTAATTTGCTGGGCGGGAATAATCGAGGCGGGAGAAGAATTTATTGAGTTTTTTACCTTGTATTTAGGATTATATAGAAAACCGGGGACCACCTCGGGATACTTATATTGACAGATTATCAACGTCCACGAGCACCAATTGCCATCATAAACAACACATTACCAATATGACATCTATACAATACGACAAGAAACCTAAGCCAACATGCTTGCAGATACACTTAATCGATCATTCAAAAGTCCTTCAACACTAAGCAACATATCTCCAATTCTTTGAAAAATCTTATGGGTCCCACAAGTGTACCATTTGTTGAATTACTGTTTTCTTCTTTCTATTTAAAGTGTCAAGCCTCGCTGCAAAAAGCCAACCCCAGATGTCTTTAGGCGTAAAATCTTATTTCCTACATTTTGTTTGGGTAATGTGTATTATGTTGTACTTAAAACCTCCTTATCCCGCATGTCCTTTATCTTTTTAATAATATGAACCCCTAAAAAAGTCATACTGCTTACGTGCAGATCGTTTTTTCTCTGTTGCTTTAATATTCAGAATTTCAAATGAATATATTCAATACATTTTAATAGTTAATTTTGTATTTTAGTAGATACCTTTATTGATCAAATTTTACGGTCTCATATCCCAAAGCAATCAACATAGCACTCAGGACTTTGTTCGTCCATTTAAAGAGAAAGGAAGTTGTTAGCCTAATAAGGTAAGTTGTGAATATAACTGTTTTCGATATATCATATGTATATGTGTTATTCACCGGGAGGCTTAAATAACTAAACATATAACAATGATTACTAAATACACAAACACTGCCAATTCTCTCAGGTTTTGTGTTTAATTTTAATGTTTTGTTCTTATTTTTTGAGTTATTCTTTTTTTTTTTTTCGGCTCATTTTTTTAAAATTTATTCTTGGAAAGGGACCCTTATAAGGATTTTCGTGTTGGTTCTTCAGGATGACCTCGTGATCTCGACCTTGACCTTTGACCTACTTTTCAAAAACTTTAACATTTAGGCATAACTTTTGAAATGTAAGTGATATGGCCTTCATATTTCATACGTATATTTTTTGTGACAAGACCTTTCCATGGATACCAAAATGTTTTACCTCTTGACCTGGACCTTTACCTTTGACCTACTTTACAGAAACATTTTGAATAACTTTTGAATTGTAAGTGATAGGGCTTTGATATTTCACATATGTATTCCTTGTCACAATATTTTTCCATCGCTACACAATTTTTTTAACCAAGTGTCCCTGACCTTGACCTTCCACATACATTAACGTAACAGAAAATAGTGTTTATACTAACAAAGAATCCATCGGGGGCATTCGTGTTTCACAAAAACAGGCTTTATTTATAGTGAGATTTTCCTTTTATTTGATACCTATATTGATCACATTTTACGGTCCATATCCCAAGTAATCAATATAGATATAGCTCTCAGGACTTCGATCGTCCATTTAAAATCTACAGAGTAATTTGAAAGGAAGTTGTTAGTCTAATTAGGTAAGTTGTTATAATACTGTAAATGTAATCAGTATACCATCATTATATCAATTAAACATAATAGAATGATGGCTATGATGTATTAATCTTTAAATTATACTTCCTTTTATTATCCGCTTGTGTTGGAGATTGGGTTTTACACTCCCCCCTTAACAATCCCAACAACAACAACACACAATCACACTCTTTCACAAACACCATGCCAAATCCATCCGTTTTGTGTTTAAATTTCAATTTCTAGATCTGTTTTCTTTTTTTATTGGCTCCTTTTTCCAAATTCGTTTTTTTTTTTTCTCATTCAGTTTAACTTTTTTGTTTGTTTTATTTTTGTTTTTCTAATAAGTAATAAGCTCATTCCTTTAATTATATATATACGTGAATTGTTTGTCTACCATAGTATTTACGCTGTTGTAAAGCAATTATATGCACAAGTCATTAAAACATATCCCTTTAAAATCCTTCCTATAGAATTTAAGTGTATACATTCAAAAATCGATGTCTTATCTCACATCTAGAGATTTATTGAGTATATACTTTGAAAAATTTAAAGCGTGCATCAACTTGTACATGTTTGAGCGGTAGTCCCTTTTATAAAACGAAATATATCGTCTTATTTTGTAGGAAAAGGTAGGTATTTCATTGTCATTCTTGTTTCTCTAGCTTTTTAAAATTTTATTTTGCATCTTATATTCCCTTTCTTCACATAAAGATCTCATTTAGATTGGGGAGAGAGATAAAAATATTTCAAAATATATTATTTATGATTTATTGTATCCATGTTGCTGATTTTCGAGTAGAGAAATTCCTTACGAAAGTTACAATAAGAGGAGGGTTCTTGCAAACTGTTAAAAAGGTTGTAGAGACACCACGTAATAACATTAGGAGAAACAATGTGTTGGTGCGACACAAATGCTCCTCCGACAGCCCTTTTTGATCTTAAGTCAATTACCGATAACTCGTCAAATTACAGCAGAACCGCATGTATACACGTTTCAGTACCTTGTTTATATACTGATTCAGATTCAATTTTATTACAGTCTAACCACTATTTGAAAATTACAACATGTTAAAATATTTATATGTAACATATAAAATAATCTTTAAAACGATAAAATATATATAGAACTAGATGGCTAGTGTTGCAAGCAACAGACGGAATCCTAGTTTATTCGACCTCCCTAGGAACTGACATGTTCCAACCAGTCAGTGACCTTGGGTCAAGGTCAAGGCGCAAAAGCTTAATAGAAGGAATATTTTATGAAGATAGAACTATAAGGGTCAAATAGACTCAGTTCCATAAGGAATGTTTATTATAACCTTGAAAATGAAAAGTTGACCTCGAGTTGAGGCCAAGGCAGAAGAACTTGATGCGAGGCATATTTGTGTAAAGTTTTGAGCTCTGAAGGTAAAATGGTCTCAGTTCCGTGAGGAAAGTTTGTGGTGACTTTGAAAACTCGTTGTGCGTTCTATATCCCCTTGCCAAGGCTCGGGGATATAAAACCCTCATCTCGTTTCATAATACATCGTTTGAAATGAAAAATCATTTGAGATCCTATATAAATATATATTCCCCGAATCAGTAATTGCAATTCTTAGAAGTCGTAAAGTTGTGGTAAGCCAACCATGTACGACTTCTATATGTTCGCATGCTGCTCGGACAATAGACATTATGCATATCGTGAGACTGTCGCAATGTATCCCTTATAAAAAAAGGGTAGGGCATCGTTTGGTTATCCTTCGCCAAGAAGATACTCAGGTTTAACTTCCCACAGATCATTCGTTTGATTTGCCTGCCGCTCAAAACCCAACGACTATTTGCCTCCGACGTCACTGCTACATCAGTGACGTCAACATTTGACCGTGGGTGCGTAAAATTATACACGAACGATTTAAAATTATTTCCGTGGTTTCTGTATAACGACTTTTTCATCGTACGGAACGAAAAGTTTTCATAGCTTTTTAGACAATATATCCTATAATGACGTCACTAACGACAAGTTCCGCTACGTTATGCCTGTTCATATCAATTGCAAAATATACCACATCACGGATTACATGGTTTGTGCATCGGAGTTTCGTCTATACATCGATAGACAGGACAATTATTACAGTCTTTCCTTAAACAACATGGTGACAAAGGAATACATGTACGATGAGAAATGAAGCATTGGTTGTATTACTTTAAATCAAAAAGGGGAGGTGTAATTATAGGTAAATGAACATCTTCTTGTTTGTGTTTGTGGCTTATACGATCTGAATTGTAGTCAATTTTATGCAACAGGTAGCCATCTTGTTTTCCTCGCCTCGAATTAGGTCACCGTTGCCTTCTATCAGGATTAGGCGAAGGAGGCAATCACGTGACGTGATAAACGAAATCATATTGAAAGAAACTAGTCTGAGGTGCAATAAGGAATAAGGGAGTCATTAGCTTTTTAGTCATTTATTCATTTACTTTTACCGTTGGTTTTGATTTTTATTTGTTTAATATTTATTCTTGTTTTATTTTGTTTTATTTTTCTTATTTCGATTGATTTGCATAATTTTGCATAATTTCATTGCCTATATAATTCTAAATCCATGTTTATCATTTGTATGATATAAACCACCAAGTACATGAGCAAAACGGGAAAATATGTGTTAACTGTGTGTCTCACGTGATAATTACACTGTTGATAAACGTCAATGTAACTTTGTCATAAAAGAATAACCCTTTAGAATCCTACCTTTAGAATTCCCAATGTCTACATTCAAAAAATCGATGTCTTATCTCACATCTACAGATATATTGAGTATATGCTTCAATTACAATTTAAAACGTGCATTAACATGAACTTGTTTGTGCGGTATTCGCTTTAATCAAACGAAATGTCGATCGTCATATTCTGTCGGAAAAAGAATGGAAGATCTTTATTTGACTTTGTCTTTTCTTTTTTTAAATCTCTTAATTTTGCATGATATATAAATTTCCTTCATATAAAGAGGGATACTAATAATATTCTGTCAAAGTTTCTGTCGATTGATTCTTTTCGGAGCTATACCCATTGATCAATAGAGAAGGACTTTTCGAAAATAATCGCATAAAATAGGAACGGTCCTTCGAGACAAAATTAGAGAGACACCACGTACAAATGTACAAATATTAAACAAGTTATACAGCCACAATTTATGAAGTCAAACTTGTCGGTGCCATACCATATCGATTGTTAGTGAAAGGCTAATAGCTCGTTTCATTATAGTGGGCTCGACTCAGAAACTTGTCTTTATACAGTTATTTCAAAAACATGTGTTATACATTATGCATAATTTTCCTCTCAGGTTTTTTTTTTTCTTTGTTGTTGTTGTTGTTTTTTTTTTAAGATACACAGTGAATTATATTAGCACGCTTTGTATCTATTGAAATCGCCAATATCCTGCTCAATTCACTTACATGTAAGTGACGACAATCTTTAGACAATATCATTTGGCACGGTCCATTTCATATCCTGAAAGGTGTGGAGTTGCTAAGGGTTTTTTTTTTTTTTCGAAAAAATAATTTTGCTCTGAATTTTGATGAAAGAAATTAATTTGCTTTTTGTTTGACAGATTCAAAAAATTTTGCTGTTACAAGTGATCTAAATTTGAAGAATTGTCATAAAATTTCGCTTTTTCCTGAAAAGTTTGTGTTTTTTTTCAAAATATTATCTCTTTAATAGCAAAGAAAAAAAATCATCTTGATGAAAAAATAGAACTTCCATAAAGGCTTAAATATAGTATCAAAGAATATAATGTAATATATGTACTATTATTAATAATAGGTACATGTTAATTACCGTAGAGTCTAATTTTATGTACACGTTTTGAAAATGAACTTCAGTTTTTCACCAATAATATAATTCTTGTAACGTAGCTGTTAAATTGCAATCCAGGCTCCTCTATTGAACAAAGCATATCACTAGAAGTAGACCAAGTAGAGATGTCCCCTGTTCCATTTCAAATACCTAAGATATGTATCCTTCAATAAAAATATGAATATTTATAAAATGCGAGACTTTATTTTTCACCATTTTCAAATCGTAATTTAACACTTTACAGTGGAGACTGCACCTAAAGCATCAGCCTTTCGATTATTTGTGGCATTTCAATTATACATTTATTTTCACTTTTGGTTTCAATTTTTATTTGTTTAATAATTATTTTTGTTTTAGTTGGTTTTATTTTTTATTTCGATTGATTTGCATAATTTCATTCTTACATAATTCTAAATCCATGTTTATCATTTGTTTAACTGTCTCACGTGATAATTACGCTGTTGATAAACTTCAACTTACGTTTGTCATTAAAGAATATACCTTTAAAATCCTCCCTTTAGAATTCCAAATGTCTACATTAAAAAATCGATGTCTTATCTCACATCTTCAGATTTATTGAATATATACTTCAATTACAATTTAAAACGTGCATTAACATAGAAATGTTTGTGCGGTATTCCCTTTAATAAAACGAAATATCGATCGTCTTATTCTATTGGGAAGGGTTGGTAGATTTTTATTTGACATGTTTTTTTTTTTTTTTCCTTTTTTAAATCTATATTTAATTTTGCATGTTATATGATTTTTCTTCACATGTAGAGGGATATTATTAATATTTTGTCAAAGTTTCTGTTGTTTGATAATTTATGGATCTTTTTTTTTTTCATTTCTTTTTTTAAAGGCCACACCAATGGTTTTCTCTGATAAGCGACAGCGGGCGGGTAGCTTTTGAGGGGATAAAGTGCCCCCAAAAAATCCAGGAAGTATTGCCCGTTATGAGTTTTAAATTTCTTGTAACATCTAAGATCCCTTAGACGTCTGGGTTTTACTACAATGAATCAGTTAGAAGAGCTTTAATTTGACACTGAAGAACAAAAAGAAAACGAGTAGCTTTCGAAAAATAGAATAAGGAATTTATCTTCCATGGCATTATCAGTGAATATCATTGTATTTTCGGGTTTGCTATAGCATTTTGCCTCTATATATAATAAAGAAAGAAAAACCGTATGTTGTAAACCACTTTGGCGCACTGAGGATTGAGCTAAATATTTCATAAATATATGTAACCCCTAACCCCCAATGGAATGTACTGGATTGGAAGGATTGTTTTAGTTGGTTCCCTTCCGAAGGAAGAGGAAGGCTACAGAATATTTCTGGAATAGTCCATTACCAGGTGTTTATCTCATAGACTCATACAGACTCAAAGAAATAAGTAACTTATAATAAGGAACCTTTGAATACTTGAATAATGACAAACAAAATAATCTAATGATATAAAATGTTATGATCTTTTTCAAAGTTATACACCTTATTGTACAAATTCAGAGAAACAAATTATCTAATTCTATGACATTTTACTTAAATATTGTCGTAATTGCAATGTCTGTGGTTTAAATGAGTTTAGTTCTTTTGTTATTTTGTTTTTTGCCTGATAGGAAGTTTGATTTTCGATTCAACATCTGACGCTTAGCAGAGGAATAATGGGTGTGGCCTCATCAATAGAAAAGGTCAATTCGAAAATGATCGTATAAAATGGGAAGGGTCCTTTCATAAAGACAAAATTATAGTGACATAACGTACAAACTTAAAACAAACTAAATATACGGGCACTTTTTAAAAGAACTCAAACTTACTACAAAATTAATGACGTATCGGTGCCACGCTAATATCCCGCCGTCAGTCCATAATGATTGTTAGTTAAAGGTCAATAACTCGTCTAATTACAGTAGATTGTGCCGTGCCAATATCCCGGCGTCAGTCCATATCGATTGTTAGTCAAAGGTCAATAACTCGTCTAATGACGGTAGATTGTTTTTATATTTCTTTGTTTTTTAAACACAATCTGGAGCTATCAAATATTCAAAGTAAAATACCAAAAACCAATATCCTTTGAACATGCACTGCGCATACATGTTATACATAATGCATAATGTTACACATAATTCCTCAGTGATTCCTTGATTAATCAAGATCTGGAGATTAGCACGCTTTGTATCTTGATATTTCAATCATATTAGAAATTGAAATTGCCGATACCTTGCTCAATTCATTTTCACGTAAGTATCAACGATCATTAGAAAATACAATTGTAAATACATTTTAGTATGCGTTTACAAAGATAGACAACTCTTGTGAGCATAGAATCCGTTCCCTTGACATCCAATTATCGTTCTTCTAACACAACACGCAGATAATAAACAGTGTACTCTTGTTTACAAAAGTCATTGTAATAACAAGTGTTAGCTTTGAACAAAAAATCTTGTCCGGCATTAGCATTGCTGCAATTATTTTAAAGTGGTAAGGAACCGATCTTTTTCACAATCTTTTTCACGAAAGAGGGGGCGGGGGTTACTCTTCACATCTCTAGTTCTACATGTAATTGAACCATAACAGTTATTAAAATGAAATCAAATATGTTTGCTTAGATACTTTACTAATATAGTAATACGATAAGTTGTTTCAGGAAAAGTGTTTAAGTACAGTTCCGTTTAAAATTTAGGGAGGTTGTATGGAAGAGGTGATTCATCGATGCCTTGAAAATGAACAATTTTGCTGTAAGAATAATAGGAAGTGACATTTAGAATGCACAAAAAGGCAAAATTCAAATCAGATGCATATTTTCTAAAATAGGCGTATATGAAATAATTTTCAAACCAAGTCAATATTTCAAATTTTATTTCATCATAGTCTAGACATGGTACATTTTTAATACTTTTTTGGATTTGTTATCAAACGAAAAGATAGAAGAACAAGAGGCCAAAGGGGGCAACATCGCTCACCTGAGTTGTAAACAAAAGAATGATAGTGGACAATTTGGAAGAGGCCCTAAATGAGTTCTAGCTTCATTTCGGTTTCTTGAAATCATCAGCATCAGTTATGGAGATGTCTAACATGCATCAGCCAATCAGAGCCCCAAGTGGCCATATTTGTGAGCCAATGGACACGAAAAACACAAACTTTGTAGAGGATCACGAGTGCTGGCTTCCAGTAAGGTCTCGCGAAACACTGAGCAGCCCTTACAGGGAAGTCAAAAATATGTCAGTAAATCAGAGCCCCAGTGGTCGTATTTGTTGACCGAACGGCACTAAAAACACAAATGGAAGTTGCGTCTTAGTCTTCAAATCCCCTAAAATAGTCGTTTCCGCATGCCTTGTCTGCCTTTATAAACAATAAGGGGGACGATAAATCTGAATACAAAACCTTGTTCCACTTTCCAAATACCAAATGGTCCGAGAATAAGAAATTATAAGACATCACCGGGTGTCAGTGGATTAGTATTCGCAACTCACATATTTTGTATTTAGTACCCGAAACGTGCATGTCTGGTCCATGCTGCCAATTTGTCTGTTCTTAAATGATGCTATTCAATTTGAAGACGTTTAAAATTCATAATAAAATCAGATCTCTTGCTCAAGCCTGAATAATTTACACTCTGGAATGAAAACTTTTTATATGATAATTAAGTTCATAATATAGCATGTGTCGAATAAGTTAATATAAAAAAATGTGGCATTGATTGCTGTTCATTAACTTAGTTCCGTAAAAATGAACACATTCAGATGAACTCAAACATTTGATGCTATATAGATAAACACAAAAAAGTATAGCACATAATGTTATTGGAAAAAAAATATAAGAAAAAAAAACATGTATTTGTGAGACACAACTGCCTCCGATGTCTTTGTCAGTAAAACAGCTGTAATGTTAAAGAAGTTCATACTCCTAGGTCGAGGTCACAATCTCAAACTTTGGTATGACGCTGAAGGTCTACCAACATGGATATTTTCTTCAATCTTTTATACTCTTCTCTCTCCATGCACCGGCTGACTGTTTCGTTCTGTCAAATTGGAAAAGAGGTCAAATTATCAGACATTTATGTGGATTAATTGTTAGAAATATACTAAGCAAAACTGTAGTATTAATAATACTGAACTGTTCCAATGCAGTCTAATACAGTCCCGAATATAATTTCAAACAAATTTAGTATGCACCAGACACGTGTTTCTGATATGAAATTCTCATCAGTTATGCTTCCAGCCAAGTGACTTTTATTCACAACAAAAATTCATTTCAGTAGCGCCCTCGTGTACTTTTTAATTGAATTTGTACATTTACTTTACAGAGAGTATATGGCTCGAAATGTCCTGTAGGATTATTCAGTATCATATCCAAATAATTTCTATGTTCGAAGTAATATTGGTACGTGAAATAATGCTTAGATGTTAACCTTCTTTACTGTCGATCACATTTTGAATGCAATGGCATGTTCTCGAAATAGCAAGTGATTTTCTAACCAACCCCCCCCCCTCCTCCGCATTTCCTGCACATTACTAAACAAATGAGCAAGCAGTACACATTAAAGCTGAACTAAGTCTTTAAAAACCCCCAAGACGTAGTAAATTTTTTTAGGGAACGGAAATTGTTAGAAGTGAAACTAACAATCTCCGTCCCCGAGCTAAAAATACACTTGGTCATGTGTTGATTTGAACTTTCCCCCTGATGACGTTTTGCATACTAATGTATCGTGACCCAAAATCCTCTACCTCGAGTACTCGAGCGGTATATAAAGAAGCCTGGACGAGTGGACATTGTCATTTGTATGAGATGTCGTCTTCCTGTAAAGATGAGTTCAGAAATTAGAAAATTGCATAGAAAATCATACATTCGAATAGAAAATGGATAAAGTAATCATGGAATCGTTAGTTTTAGTGAAATAATTAAAAGACGGGTAACTTGGCAACTTGCGGAAGGGAATGGGGGGGTATAACGGGATGGGGACGGGGTGGGTAGGTTTTTGCATATGTTTCACATAAAATATTGCACACCAAATAGTTGAATTCGAAATATTCATAGTTACATGCATTTACAATGTCAAAAAATTATATGCTACGTTTTACCTTGATCAAAATTTGGTACATATGTGAAATAGTGGTGGGGCGGGATGTTGTAGGATTCAAGTATATCATTCAAACCAACAGACATGAAAGTAAATTGAAATGATTTTTCACAAGCAAAGCAGATCACATATACATGTAGATGAAGAGGGAGCCCAATGTTCATGACCAACCAAGACATGTTGGACCGGAAGGGGTGGGGGTTAAAATTTATATTATCTGAAGTGAAATATATATTATTCAGTGTTTACTGTTCAAAGTTTACATCAAAGAGTGGGATACAATTTATTAGACGGAAGAGTAGTTGGGAGGGGGATGCCGGTGTGTGTGTGTGTGGAAGGGGGGGGGGGGGGAGGGGCATGTTATATCGAAACATTGTCATGCAAAAAAAGCACAATAAAATTACATACATTAACATACTAAAATACGATAGTGAAATTCTATAATATTATATTTTCAGTACATACGATTTTGTTACATATACCTGTATACTAAAATGCTAAACAGTACAAAGCTGTCTCTCTGCATTTTCCATTTTTCAAAATTTCTTTTAGAAAATGTAATTAATCAGCTAAATCTAGAGAATAAAAACTGCATAATAATCATATTGTCTTACTTACATGATAATATAGAAAATACAATCCAATACAAGCCAATGGTCGGTACACAAGTTTCTACAACATACATGACCTCATTGTTTAGACACACGTGAAAATCGCGTGTTCGATGAGACTATTCGCATAATGAAAATGGGCTTTTATAAATTCATATAAATTAGAATATACATGTATACTTGTTACCAAATATTTGAATTAGCTTCATTATCCATTGGAATTTCTATTTATGATCGTTTGTATGATTATTTCCAATGATGTGTTAAGGGGGGAGGGGGGGGTTGACGTGAACCTGGAGACCTAGGGGTACAACAGATGGAATTCGCATCGGAAATGGGAAAGAAACAATTTATAAAATTCTTCACAATCCTATTTATCAATGGTTTTTAGGTTTCCTTTGTGTTGAAACTATTTTTCGTAGAACACCTCGACCTGGGCCATGTCTTGGATCCGTTTCCTGTCAATTTCCCCATCTCAATAACAAACCCCATCAAATTCTGTATATTCCTTTCTTTTCAGGGCCGAGTCCAGGATTTATGTTGGGAAAGGGGAACATAGTGGCCTTACAGTCTATACATTTTACCGATATAATAACCATGACTAAATGTTTTAAAAAAGAATATGACACCTAGACTGACGTCGGACGGTACGCCCCCTTCCTCCCTCTCCCCCTCCCCCCAAAAAACCAAACGCACCCACCCATATCCATACACATTCTCACACAATATTTGTTCTGAGTGCATGACTTTAAGGATACTATATTCATAGAATGATCATTTATTTTCAAAAAATGCCATCCCCTCCCCCTCAGAATGAAATGGTCACGTGTCCCTTAAAAATACAAATGTTATACAGAAATTACAAAATGACAATGTTTGAAGCATCGTTTTGATACTATTATGATTATTTTAATTTTCGTTTTTAATTTTTTCCCATTGAATTTAGAAATTGCACAAAGGGAGGGGAAGGATTGATCAAAGAGTTATTTGTTTGTACTGTAGTGGACCTTCAGATTAAAAATAGAAGAACCTTTTGTATTCTTATTCACTCTAAACATTTATTAAATACTCGTATACTTGCTCTACAAAATTGAAAATACGTATATCGTGCAGTTTTGAACAACTTACATTCACTTGTAAAATCCCAAATGTCATATATTGCTGCGTTAACTTAAATTTTTAAGTTATATTATTTCATAATTATTATATTAGCGAAATCAAGATGATTTGGCTAGAAGATCACGAGTTATTGAAATATTTTCTATCCTAACAAAAATAGCCATTTTGCACCAAAAATGCATATTCTACCCCAAAACGGAGACATTATAGAACTACATGTACATGTACATGTTTGACATAATAAATGTTTCATTCAACTTTCATTTGATACATGTAAGTTGAATGATTATATTACAGAATAACTTTCAACCTATATTTATAGCTAATATGATTATGTGATGAATCTATTATTTTTTTTTTGGAGAAATTTATTTTCATAGATGAGAAATAGGCACTTTGTCGTGAAATAAAGTAGAAAATATACTTGCTTCATATATCTTATTTACGAGCAAATCTAAGAGATAACTGTTAAAAATACGTATATAGGCTATCCATTTTCAGATATAATATTCTCTAGAAATAAGCTATTTTTTACCCCAAAACACCAGGAGATCTAAAATTGTTACTTATTGTGTAAACTACAAATGACCATCAATTGTTGATTTCATGATGGATCAGGATTTTTTACTGGTAGTATACAGAAAGCAGAGATTTCTTATTGAAAACAAAACACAGATTTCTGTATAATAGCGACAATTTCGAGGCTTTGCAAAAGAACAAGGATGCAGACTATATGTCGAGTTGGAGGGGTTTTGTTTGGTCTAAATCATCCATATGCACTACTCTGGAGCTGAAAGGTTGGAAGAAAAAGTAAAATGTCTTTGAATTTCTGTGAAAATTTAATAAATCCACAATAAAAGTATAGGAATTGGATTTAAAATTACTTTCATCTGAAACTCATCAAAGCTTTTATACATTCACGTGGTTTCATTTTTGAATAGCTATTCCTTTTTTCCCTTTTATCACTGATTTTCGAATAGATGATTTCCCTAAAACTACTGAACGTCTCCTTCTTAGCGGGGCATGTCCCTAAGAAGTATGAAAATATTTCACATAACTATCTTTTATAATAAACTTTGTTTATGTCCGTCACACTTTAGTTTTTCGAATTTTATGAAACTATTTTTGTATATATTGAAATAAGTTTTGATATGTGAGTATATCTTATATTTGTAAAAATAGAGTTTTAGTCTTGATTCCGTTTTACACGTCGAAGAGTACTTATTACATTCATAATATTTTAACTTTTCTGGACTTTTTTTTTCTGTATTGAAGCTTTTGAACTACTTTTTCATACTAGTATGTGAATTTAAGTCGGTGTAATTACAAATGTAGTTTCAATTGACCTATTTTTACAAGAGTTCTTGTTCTTGGACTTAGTAAAATTCAAGTTTTTTCTAGATATGAGAATTCAGACCTTTTTCACTGTTACATGTATCGCAAATGTTGAATTGAGTTTTGGTTTGTGATAGATCATGTTCAATATTTGCTCAAGCTGACCTAGTTTTAATAGAGTTATTACCCCGTGACTTTGTTATTTTCATTGCAGTTTTAGTTTTCTTGTCTTTTCTTTATTGATATTATTACAGATACCGAATTGATATTTGTCTGCACATGCATCGAGTTCAGTATAGGTCTCAGATTTATGCCGGTAGGGGATTTGAATCGCTTGTCGGTAAAAAAAAAGGTACTAAGTAGTTGGTTATAAGTAAAAATAAAAGACTCCCAATATGAATAAAATATTCTAGTCCATGAGCGTGTATTTCCTACGGAAGCCAGTTCATGCCATGTTATACATGTTGTATTTATTTTCTATCTCGTAGTTACGAGAAAAATTGTCGTACATGTAGTTACGATAAATAATTTTTTTAAAGGTACCAGAAACAAATTTCGTAGTTATGAGAAAAAATCTCGTTGTTACGAGAAAAAAAATTGGGGGGTAAAAACTATTTATTTTTATTAAAAATCGCTGAAAAAGGAAAACCCCAATGATTTCACCGTCTTTTGGACAAATTTACATCAGATTCTGAAGCTTTAATAAATATAAGCAAAATAAGGTAGACTAACGTAATTTATTATTTACTAAATTTCATTATGATTTTCTATGCAATTTTCTGTAAGTTAAAGTTTGATATTTGCACTTATCTTTGGGTTTTTGGGGAAAACGGGTATTTCATGTTAAAAATGTTGTAATGTTTATGGAAATATGTTATCCCCTTATATATATTAATTATAGATCCGATTTCTTCAAGATACCCCAGAGTTGGAATTGCTTCATTTTATTCAATTTGCAAAATTGAAAATACATTCATTTTTTCTACTACTTTTGATATGAGTACATGTCCAAAGTATGTAAAGACTCCAAAAATTTGATAAAATTAATTAAGCATTTCCAAGTTTTATTTTACTACTAATAATAATTTTTCATATATTCGCCCATATGTGGACACCCCCACCCCTTCACTGACAGTGACGACTTGGAAACAACCCCCCTCCCTTGAAAATGTCTAGATCGCTTTAATTCATTGAAATATGAGCCATTTTGATTCAGATGTAGCAATCCTTATTTTGCTCCAAACATAGAACATTAGTATTACGAAATTGTGATCTTATTGACTATATTACTCAAACTCTAATCGAACACGCGGTTTTTTCACATGCGTGTAAAATAGTAACATGTGTACCGATCATTTGTTATAGAGGATTGTATTTGCTTTATCAACATGTAAGTAAAACCATAAAATGTGCAAGTTTATTTATTCTGATATAATTTTAGAAGATTGTAACAATGGACTTGTTTAAAATAAATTTTAAAATTGGGAAATATGAGTATTTTAGACGTTTAGTAAACAAGTACAATGTAAATATACAATGTGAGTCACTAAGTGTATTTATGTAATTATGTACATTTAAGATACTGATATACTGAAAATGAATATTTTATAGGCAGACATAGCTAAAAAGAAAGAATGTAATTTTGAATTACATTTGGAGTCCCTGTAACGAACACCCCACCCCCTCAACCCCCCCCCCCCGAAAACTCGAAACCTCGAAACCTCACAACGCATCTTTTTCCCAGATCGTTTTTGTCTGTTTTTTATGTAAATTACAAGCAAATGATATTTATCTTCATACATTTTATTACAACGCTTTAATTTTGGGCTACCTTTCGATCACCCCCTCCCTACCCCAAACCCTCTTGATCTGTCCAAAACATTGAGTTCCCTCCATGCAGTTATATTGTGATAAGTTTGAGATCATGTTATCTTTGTAAGTAATCATTTGTTATTTACTACATTTCATAATGATTAACTTGTAGTAAATCTACCCCCCCCCCCCAACTTTTCTTAATTTTGATTTTTAAACACAGTACTTGTATATCATTATGCATACGCCACGATTTCTTTTGGGGGTGCTGTATAAGTGAAAAATGTACCGGAGCCCCCCCCTCCTCCAACTCCCGACACCCCCCCCCCCAAGTCCCTCTCCCTCTATATCACGTACCCGGGGCAGATCTCATTCATTATAACTATATATGAGAAAATAATTTTATTCTTATTTGAAAATTATATATTTGAATATATGATTTTCTATGCAATTTTCTAATTTCTGAACTCATCTTTACAGGTAGACGACATCTCATACAAATGACAACGTCCACTCGTCCAGGCTTCTTTATATACCGCTCGAGTACTCGAGGTAGTGGATTTTGGGTCACGATACATTAGTATGCAAAACGTCATCAGGGGGAAAGTTCAAATCAACACATGACCAAGTGTATTTTTAGCTCGGGGACGGAGATTGTTAGTTTCACTTCTAACAATTTCCGTTCCCTAAAAAAATTTACTACGTCATGGGGGTTTTTAAAGACTTAGTTCAGCTTTAAGAACTGGTAGCTACCTTGCTGGTTGTTACATATTACATATGTGTAAGCGTTTGTATACATTTATATCAGATACGATATACATCAGTGACCCTGGCTGAACATGGCACTTAGGGGTAACATGCGTGTGTTTTACAAAAAAATGACAGGGTATCAGCGAATCCCCTGTCAGAAATTGAGTTTTACGTAAAGAGTAAAACGGTTATTCGCTGATACCCTGTTAGTTTTTGTAAAACATCAGTATGGTAACACTATTCTAATGCAAATGGTCAGTTATGTGCTAGAAAACGTGTGCTTTTTAAGACGTCGCTTTGGGGACGTGTGAAAACATATAGCAGAAACTGCAATAAAACGTGAATCCCCTTTCAATTTTGTCATCGCTCAATCAATCAAAATGCGTGTTTCCAACAGAGTTTTAGATTTAAAATTCGATATCAACAGAAAATGTAAGCCTAAAGTTTTACAAATAAAAACACAAACACTCAAATACACAAATTTTCGGGGCTTGGCCTTTATCAAATGTAAAAAGCGACGATCTATAACAATTCTAAGTAAAATCCATCCTTGCTTCTCTGGTATTCATAGCAAAATCTACAAATGCATAGCATTTTGCTTTCAACGCCAGAGAAGCAAGGATGGAATTTACTTAGAATTGTTATAGATCGTCGTTTTTACACTTTATAAAGACCAAGGGCCAATAATTTGTGTATTTGAGTGTTTGTGTTTTTATATGTTATCATCCCGTCCATCTGGAAGAAATATTTCAATCTACTGCATAAAGTTTTAACTTATTTATGTACTTCTGATAGGTCTTCTTTGTTTTATCTGTCATATTGTATAACTTGTTCGAATCGCTTACCTATCTCATCTAAGTAAAACTTTTTCGTGTTGACCTCGTTTTTGTGATTGAAAGATAAATTCATCATTAGGTTTAAACAGGTTAACCATTATGCGTTCTCTTTGTTATAGGTATCTCTTTCTTTTAATATTACGTGTATGATAAAAGGCTTGCGTTTTTGTTATCAGGATGATATACTCGATAACAGTAATCTTTTCATACATTCTTCTTTTTTTTTCATATGTTTGTCTCATTAGAATTATACGAGGACTGATTGATATCCTGTGAGCCTCGGTTTTCTTGGTTGCAGAATGTATTCTGCTGATATATTATATCCAAAAAGGACAAACAATAAATGGCACATACTTTGCGTCAATCTGACACAGTTACTGGAAAACATTAAACTTAAGCGCCGCGGAAAACTCACTAAAAGTGTGTACTTCCATCAGGACAACGCTCCTGTTCACATGTTCGTCGCTACTATACAGCTGCCATTCATAATTGTGGCTTTAATTTGATTGAGCATCCGCTATATTTACCTGATCTTATAAGACTCTATAAGACTTCCATTTATTCCCAGAACTGAGAACAGCTATTTGTGGCCCAACTTTCAGTCCCATGATGACGTCGTATTTGTAGTGGATGACTATCTGACCAGCAAAGACTAGGGGTTCTTTATAAGTGGTATTGACTTAAACACCGGTGGCAAAAGTGTAACGATACTGAAGGTGATTGCGTTGAAAAAATAATGGAAAATGTCTGACAAAATTCAAATGCTGAAATGCGAGACTCACAACATACCGATTAGCCCTCGTACATTCATAATTCCGTTTGAAAACAGTTTAACTTTGTACAATTTCATACACTATCGATGTACACATTGATGTACATACGGTTCATACGGTTTATTCTTCCCAACATCTCTTCAATTTTTCATCAATGCAAAAAGTACATTGAAAATATCCAATCATTACGAAAAATATGTTTAAAACTGAACTGAATTGCCATGTGAAAGATCTTGTCAAACAAAACTTTCTATATAAGGAAATTATTTACATTGAAATTTCGGCAAATCCAAAAAGCAGATTACCTTTGAACTGAATTGCCATGTGAAAGATCTTGTCAAACAAAACTTTCTATATAAGGAAATTATTTACATTGAAATTTCGGCAAATCCAAAAAGCAGATTACCTTTGATACTTTTCTTTTCTTTGTAACATTTGTATATCATAACTTTATTGACCACCAACGATGCTGATAATAATAAAATAAGAATGACAATGACTCCTGTATTCTTATTATTAACGACTTCATTCTCGTATCCATATGTTGTCCTGCAACAAAATATCATTTACATTCTATTAATTTGATAAGCACAATTCTAATTAATACTGTTAATGTATATCTCTTGCAAATCGTCTATTGGCTTAATTTTCTCATGTTTTTAATCTGTTATCGCTTTTTTTCAAGAAGATAAAGAGTTAGATAACTTAGTTATTATAAATCAATATTTTCACTGTGTAGAATCACGTGACTTAAGAACACAAAATGGAGACATACCGCTCGTTTTGGGGAAAGAAAACAGGCAACATGATTGTTTTGATTTAATTTCATCTTTTCATAGCCGATGTCCTAGTAAAAATGACTTTTGATGGTTCTTTGTTTGTCAATCAAGAAATCATTCTAGTTTTTTTTACAAACATTCTGACAAAAGGAAAGTCGTGGTCTAAATATGTTACACACAATATTGTGGTAGTTTCCGAGCACATACATGTACAAAGGGCTACCCCTTGTAACGTAGCTGTTAAATTGCAATCAAGGCCCCTCTATTGAACAAAGCATATCACTAGAAGTACAACAAGCAGATATTTCCCCTGTTCCATTTCTAATACCTAAGATATGTATCCTTCAATAAAAATAATGCCCTGTTCACACGAGTGCGCATTAAATCTAATTCGCATTAGATTTGATGCGCTTTACTTTAACGCGAATTAGATTCGCATTGCGTTCACACGACAAATTCTAATGCGCATTACATTTTGGTATATTTGCACTGAGAGCCGTATACTTTAGATAGTAAACGGGTCGAATGCATGACTGTATATTGTTTTGCTCATAATAATTTACCTCTTCGTAAGTTGGGCTTATGCATGCATTGCATGACGTCATTGTTAGATAAAATGACGTCATGATATATTGTCACTCTACGCACGTAAAGAGACGCATCTACTTACTTAGAGAAATCAAGTACTTTAACCCCTTATTCTATGTTTCGAGGTCCAAGGTTGATTAAAGGTGCCTAGTTATGATGGAAATGTACTGTAGAATTCTAGTAACTCATATACGCATGCGCTAGATTTAATGCGAATTAGATTCACTTTGCGTTCACACGAAAAAATCTTATGCGCATTAAATCTAATGCGAATTAAGCAAATGCGCATTAGATTCTCCGTGTGAACGCAGCTAAATCTTATGCGCATTAAATTCGATTTAATGCGCAATAAACCCGTCGTGTAAACAGGCATAAAAATATTTATCAAATGCGAAACTTTATTTTTCACCATTTTCAAATCGTAATTTAATACTTTAGTGGAGACTGCACCTAAAGAGTAAGGAAGTTATTAGCCTTTCGGTTATTTGTGGCATTTCAATTATACATTTATTTTCACTTTTGGTTTTAATTTTTATTTGTTTGATATTTATTTTTGTTTTATTTGGTTTTTTTATTTTTTTTCGATTGTTTTGCATAATTTTATTGCTTACATAATAAGCCTTTTTCACATAACTGCGGTCCAGTTGCTTTGGACGGCAAAATAAGAACAGTTCCCGCAATATGACGTCAAGGACAATCACTTTTTAACAGTGACGTCATGAAAGTCGACAAATTGCTACTCACGCAGTTATGTGAAAAGGGTTTATTCTACAATAAATGTAAATCCATAATATCCTTTGTTTGAAATAAACCACCAACTACATGAACAAAACGGGAAAATATGTCTTAACTGTGTGCCTCATGTGATAATTACGTTGTTGTTAAACTTCAACGTACGTTTGTCATAAAAGAATATACCTTTAAAATCCTCCCTTTAGAATTACCAATGTCTACATTCAAAAATCAATGTCTTATCTAACATCTACAGATTTATTGAACATATACTTCAATAACAATGTAAAATCGTGCATTAACATGAACTTGTTTGTGCGGTATTTCCTTTAATAAAACGAAATGTCGATCGCCTTATTCTGACGGAAAAGGTTGGTAGATCTTTATTTGACATTTTCTTTTCTTATTTAAATCTCATAATTTTGCATGATATATAATTTTTCTACACATAAAGAGAGATACTGGTTATATTCTGTCAAAGTTTCTGTCGTTTGATTATCCATTTATTAATAGAGAAGGTCTTCTCGAAAATAATCGTATAAAATAGCAAGGGTCCTTCGAGACAAAATTAGAGCGACACCTCGTACACATATTAAACAAATTATACAGAAAATTTATGAAGTCAATACGGAAGCATAGAGGGGACATGTGCGATTTTTTTTTATTATCTCGTGGCCACGACTTAACATCTCGTGGCCACGACTTATTATCTCGTGGCCACGAGATAATTATGTCGTGGCCACGAGTTAGTAAGTCGTGGCCACGAGTTAGTAAGTCGTGGCCACGACTTACTAACTCGTGGTCACGACATAATTATCTCGTGGCCACGACTTATTATCTCGTGGCCACGACTTAGTAACTCGTGGCCACGACTTAGTATCTCGTGGCCACGACTTATTAACTCGTGGCCGCGAGTTACTATCTCGTGGCCACGACATAATTCTGCGTTTCTATTGGTTGATTATCTCGTGCGCACGACTTACTAAGTCGTGGCCACGAAATAATTACATGTAACCAATGAAATTAGTGAATATTTTTAAAATATTTAAGAAAGTGACTGAGTATATTTTTAGAAATTTATACATGCGTTTTATTGTTTTTTGTTAAAGTCATATTAGCTCACTGGACAAATAATCCAAGAGTCATTGTCGTACCTAGCAAAATCGGCAAATTTTCATATTATTTTTAACAAACAGACGTGTAGATAATCGTGAGATACGTGTCTTTTCTTACACATTGTAAAAATATGGAACGCCATCGCTGTCTTATGATGAGATATTTCAATATATGGTATGGTTTAATCAATATATGCGGTGGTAAGTACATTATATGCCGTGGTAAGTACATTATATGCGGTGCTAAGTACATTATATGGAGTGCTTAGTACATTATATGCGGTGTTAAGAACATTATATGGGGTGGTACGTACATTATAAGCGGTGCTAAGAACATTATATGCGGTGATAAGTACATTATATGCGGTGCTAAGAACATTATATGCGGTGGTAAGTACATTATATGCTGTGCTAAGAACATTATATGCGGTGGTAAGTACATTATATGGAGTGCTAAGTACATTATATGGAGTGCTAAGTACATTATATGCGGTGTTAAAAACATTATATGGGGTGGTACGTACATTATATGGGGTGCTAAATACATTATATGCGGTGCTAAGTACATTATATGGGGTGGTATGTTCATTACATGGGGTGGTTAGTACATTATATGCGGTGCTAAGTACATTATATGCAGTGCTTAGTACATTATATGCGGTGCTAAGAACATTACATTGGGTGGTGAGCACATTATATGCGGTGCTTACTTCGTTATGTGGTGATTTCGTTATGATAAACATTCTTATGACCAAGATTGAACATTTCTGAGACTCGGATCGCAGCTACGTCAAGGCACTCCTCGTTTTAACGTTTTTGTGGCCTTTAAACACAATATTTATCTGAGAAGATAAAATAAATACTGTGTTGTTTAATTGAGGTATATTTCATTGTATTTTAATCAAAACAGTGAAAAGATTAAATCTTTGGCAATCAGTGAAATCTATTCTACAATTTCATCCACTTTACGCAATGGTGCGGTGGCGTAGTGGTGAAGACGCAGGACTACAACTACCAAGGTCGCGAGTTCGGTCCTGGCCATGGGTATATTTTATTTTTTATTATAAAAAAAATATTTTACTTTTCAAAATTTTTACAAAGTTCTTGCTTTTTTATATGAAATAATTAGAGTAAAAAAATTAATATAGAATTTTCACGTCACCCTGTTTTAAGAATATCAATGTAATCGGCAGTCTCTGAAATCCAGAAACTGAAAAAAAACCGGTTGTATTTCTTTCTTTTCGGCCACTTATGTAGCTTTCTGGCGCGAAATACACACGGTGTAGATATAGACAAATTTATTTCCTTCCAAACGGTTAAATATTTGATCGGAACACACTATGAATAGATAAAAAGAAAAAGATGGCAATTATAACCTACTTTTAATATCGCTCTAGAGATAAATTTTAAGATAGTCATCCATCCCTTTTTTTTCGTTTTTGCCTGTGGACATTGTTTCCCCCTCGCTTCAGAACCCCACTTGTCCAGAAAAATGTGTTTTATTGATATACACCTTCAATGGTGAATGTGGCATTGTAAAGCGAGGGGGGGGGGCGCTGTTGTGTAAAAGCGTTTCCGTTTTCCATTGTTTTCTGTGTAAAAATGCTTATTTTGACCCAAATACCGGTCTTTTCTTTCCCCCCCCCCCCATGATAGAGCTGGGAAAAATGTTGAATCCTTCCTTTTGTGTTTATGTGTCCTTTTGGGTTAATGATAAACCGAGTCTCAAAAATGTTTAATCTTGGTCATCAGAATGTTTATCATAACGAAATCACCACATAACGAACTTAGCACCGCATATAATGTACTCACCACCCCATATTATGTTCTGAGCACCGCATATAATGTACTAAGCACTGCATATAATGTACTTAGCACCGCATATAATGTACTTACCATCCCATGTAATGAACATACCACCCCATATAATGTACTTAGCACCGCATATAATGTACTTAGCACCCAATATAATGTACGTACCACCCCATATTATGTTTTTAACACCGCATATAATGTACTAAGCACTCCATATAATGTACTTAGCACCGCATATAATGTACTTACCACCGCATATAATGTACTTACCACCGCATATATTGATTAAACCATCCAATATATTGAAATATCTCATCATTAGACAGCAATGGCGTTCCATATATATACGTTATGAGACCGAATGTCTACTTTTCATTAAATTGAGAGATTTCGACTCTTTTGATTAAATTCCATGTTCTCGTCCATATTTTTCTCGAGAAATAAAACGACAATACAAAGCGGAAAACCATTTTTTTTTTAAAGTTGAATGTCCTGGTTTTTATCGTGTTTGCTGTCCTGGCTTTTGTATATTTCTTCAACAATCAAATAGAATTAAACTAACTTTTTAGGGATTTCGTCATGACAGAAGCTCCACTTTCATATGAAACATTATTTTGCAAACCTTGTTTGTGACAAAAATCACTACATATATTTGTTTTTATGACTGAATTCAGTTGAAATTTGAGTTTATTTGAAAGGCTTTCTGTGTTAATACATGTTAGACTCTAAGAGATCTATATAAACATCAGATTAACAGTGGGTTGTGCTCACAAATTCCGGATGTACACACCATTTTCTGTAAATAATGCAGAAGAATCACTAGTATTGATAGCCGCGTCCATTCGATCGAATAATCATGTCAAGGTCCAGGGGGCGAAACTAACCTCCCGCGATGGGGTTTCGACAGATTTACTCAGCATATTTTAAATTTGATATGTGAGTTTTATTTTACGTTTACTTACGTTTTATTTATTCATATTTTTCTTAAAACGTTGATAAATTGGTGTAGTCTTACAGTTCAATGCTTTGAATAAGTGTTGGTTGCTAACAGTAACTAAGATTTAGAGGAGGAGGACAGTGGGGCCGCCCTATCACCGTATTTTATATCATGCTCATCTTCAGCTCATGCATTATTTTTTCTTTGGTTTGCTTGAATGGATCAATAACGAATCAAGTGCGGTCATGTGGGTCGATCCCTATCCTCCCCTTCGGCGGTCAATATTTTTTCAAACGTTCTTAATTCAATTGCTATTAAAATCTAAATAATTACGAATTTTCCTGTCAGTACATGTATTTGAAAAAATTTGATGGCTAGCTGTCGCTCGCTGGTTTCGGTTACTATCACTTTCACATTGTTGAGCTGTTCCCATGTACCCTCATTCCCACGAATTTCTTTTTAAGATATGCATCGACTTTGAGTTTTATGTAGAGACCCAAAATACATTGGAATTAGATAGTACATGTGTATTTGTATTTCATTTTCATTTTAACTCTGAAAAATGTTTGCCAATCATCTTTCAGTCATATAAGACATTTATCAAGGAACCGAGCGGAAGGAATTAGAATTATTTCTATTTTCACTCGTCAGTTTTCCGTAAAAAATTTCATTGAAACTGGACTTTGCCCTCGCCCCTCCCCTACCTGAAATCCTAGATCTGCCACTGGTCACAAATTATTGTGTGTTGTAATGATATATTTGTATGTAATTTTGTTATCTTGTTTGCATAGTAGGAGGGGATACATTTAATTTGACTAGCCCCCTCGCCTTTCCCCCTTCCCCCTAACCACCAAACAAACAAAAAATAAATTAAAAGGACAAGAATCGGATGTATGGTCATTTGTTCTGTTGACGAAAGATCACCTTTTAAAATTAATGCTATATTACTATATTCATGCCATATTACCAACCTGCTCATACGCCCTTGAAGATATCTGTACAAAAAGAAGGCGCTGGGAGGAGAGTGCCTGACCCCCTCTCCTTTTGTGTGAAATGTAATAATCAAAATGTCGGATAATATGAAGAAAAGGAGAAAAAATCATATGCGAAGTTGGTCAAACGTCAAGGTCATAAGGTAAAAATGTATGATCAAGTTTAAAATTTTGTACTAGCACACGTAACAAGGTATAGCAATGGCGCTCAGTAGAGCCAAGAGAAACGATAAGACCACAAAAGGATAGTACATGTATAAATATCTAAAATCAGTTTTAAATATAAACTTTATGCACAGATTTCTATTACGTAGGCCCTCCAGTAAAATGGGAGGGTTGTGCGCACGTAATCCAGGATAACCATACCTTCTGCTATTTCCGTGGCAGATGGCCGTCCTAAGTCGGCACCGGTTGCCCTTTGGTCTCGTTGGTTTATGTGTAGTCCTTTGTGTTTGATGTTTCTGTGTTGTGCGTTGACGTTCCTTGTCCCTTACGCGTCTCTTTGTGCTTGTCTGCTTTGTGTTTTTGCATTGAGTGTTTTGGGGTTTTGCTGTGGGTGCTACAACCTGGTGTTGTTGGAGATCCCCTCCTTTATTTTAAAGAATAAACATACGATATCCCAGAGCAAGTACCAAATATACGGATTTTGTTCTGAGAGCTAGGCGTCTTTCAGATAAGCTTCTCAGTCAGGGATATGTTTATGACCGACTAACATCCTCACCGAGGAAGTTCTACGGTCGATTTGGGGAACTCATCATACACTATGATGTCCCAATCTCCAGAATGGTGAATGATATTCTGTCATAGACACTTTGAACCATCCAACCAAAGATTGTACTCTATGTCCTCCGAAATGGAAGTTACCGAATGCGACAGTTCTACCGAATTGAAGCGGCGGGTGTTGTATGCAAGCAGGAGATGCTTACTCTTCCTGGACACCTGGTCTCACTCTAATATCGGGAGTCCGCTTCTTTTCGTGTGCTGGAGGTTTTAGTTTGTTTGCTTTGGTTTCTGTTTTATCCTGTTTTATCCTGATTTGTATGCCTTCGGTTTCTGATTTTCTGAATTATCGATGCTGTATACAATGATATGGTCATTATCCATATTTGTCATAATTGGATCAGAGAAATAAATATTTAAAAAAAGCTATACCAAAGGAATGGATTACATTGCTGAAATAAAAAGAAGACAAGAAAAAAATTACCTTAATTGATGAAATATGCATCTTTGATTCAATTTAAAATGAGATTATTGAACTTTTGACAGGAAGTGTTTTGAATACTTTCTCTGACATGGTCGCCATAGCACTTTCTATATAGAAATAGTGCAGTTCATGCTTTTCATATGTTTTCATTTTCGTGCATGATCATCGACGGCGGGTGCGGCTAGCCAACAGGGGATGCTTACTCCTCCCGGGCACCTGGTCCCACCTCTAGCTTGCTAGGGGTCCGTCGATGCTCAATTTGGTGCTCTATTGTGAGTGCTGTTGAGATTATCGTCAGGATCTTCTTTAACTCATTAATAAAACCCAGAACAAAGATATTTATAACATTTAAGTAAATAAAAGAACAAGTAAAAGTTTGGCAATATATCTTTTGAAAAATGAATTACGCATTAGTTAAATTATTCATTCCAATTTGCTTTATAATACATTAAAAACAATATGATAGAAAACGACGAAAGAGTATTTAGATGGAAATTGCTTCATAAAATTCTGCCGCAAGGAATTCTATTACAGAGATGGAAAATCATAAATTCTGATAAATCTGTTAAATGCGGAGTAAAAGAAAACTATAATTATTACTTAATCCCATTCTCGGAATTGTCATTATTTTGGGAAATTTTAAATACATTTTTGTCTCCATCGAGTATAGTAAAAATTATAAAAAGATTGAACAATTTTGTTACAGGTTATAAAACAGGGTGTCGGTCACACAACCTTTCGATGATTGGATTTGTAATTTATGAAACTTATCATAAAAAGGAGGGACTTACGAGCGAAATACTAATATCATTCATGCGATAAAATTTGAATTATGCAAAAGATTAGAAATAACAAAATATAGAAAAATAAAAATATTCACGAAATTAAGCAGTTTTGAGAGGAGTGCTAAACGCACATGCACACTAAGAATTACTGAAACCTTTCATATTATATTATGCTTTTTACTGTGATGAAAAGGCTCAATATCCCCATTTATGTGAGAGGATTGATAAAACTTTCTTTTTCAAATGCAGCTAATATTTCCGAACAAATATTCAAAACTAACAATACTAACCATACACAGGAAAACAAATGTGTAAAACGAAAAATAGAGCCTTATCTGAGCACTAAAAGATCATAAAGAGGTAATTATTTTTGCAATATAATCCATCTCTGGTCTAGTGGTGCACCTGAATGTCGGTCGGACTCCTCGGGTGATAACATGCATGAGCTCGCTACAGCCGGCAGAGCACGGACTGCTTTTCGTACGCCCCTACCCTATTTTTATATATATTTACATATTCATCTGTGTTCCTTGGGCCCCTGCGTTTTGCTGTCTTGTTTGTATGCCCACCTTACAGTGAGGAGGTTATTTTACTCAACAATTGTGCGTTCTTCGAGACCTTTGGGAAACCGGATAAGTGGGAGGGTTGTGTGCATGTAATCCAGGATAATCACACCATCTGTTACTAACGTGGCTGATGGCCGTCCTAAGTCGGCACCGATTGCCAATGGGTCTCGTTGGTTTATGTGTTGTCTTTTATGTTCGATGTTTAATGTCTCGTTAGCTGTTCCGTGTCTCTTTCTGTATGTGTCTTCTCTGTGTTTTCACTTAGGGTGTTTGGTGTGTTGCTGCCGCAACCGAGTTTTGTTCGAGATCCCCTCCTTTCAGCTATTTTATTTGAGCCTCTAACTCCAAGGGCCTTGTACAATTGTCGTGGTCATTTTCTCATATTCAACATGTATAATTGACAAGAATTTAAGTCTGCTTGCAATATAATCAGTGGTTAGCCTTGTTGTGATTCTGGTATTTTGTTTGAGCCTCTGACCCCCAGGATTTTCGAAAATGGGTGTAGCCATGTTCTAATTGTTAACACCAGTTCTCGAAAAGAGTAATTGATAGAGAGATAATTCATTAGTATCTGAAAGGGAAGAGATATGTTACTTCCTCCAATGCTATTTTTGACTTAGATTTTATTTGGATATGCTACTGAATCGACCCTACAGGAATTTTGGAGCCGCGCACTCTCTGTAAAGTAAATGCAGAAATTTAAATTCTAAAATAATGTAAAATGGCACTAGTGAAATTAATTTGGACTGCTTATGAAAAGCACTTTGGCTGGAAGCATCACTGATGAGAATGTAATATTCGAAACACGTGTCTGGTGAATGAATTACTTCAAGAAGGTATAGAGTTAGAACCCTACCGCATTTCTAAAGAAAGGAAATTCAAGAAAAAAAAATTTTTTTTCGATATGATTCGATTCAAACTTGAATCTTTTTTTATAATGACATATACAGTATATCAGAAAATGACTTGTCAAAAAGTCGGAAAGAGCTTTTAAGGAAATGTCCGAAACATTGCTTCATAATTCTGGAAATTGAGAATGAATTCAATATCAATAACCATGCTTACCTTAAATAGACCTTTATTGCAAAAACAATAGCTGATTTTCAAGTAGATTTATAGGGTAGTCTGACACCAGACATCACAAAATGGCGGTAAATAGATGACCTGGCAACGTATAACGTCAGCGCGACCAAATATGAGGTAATAATAATACGGTCATAAAAATTTTCTGAACGACTGAAAAGTAAGTCTATACATAAAGATTTTTTACGGTTGCCCTCTCCCCGCTCCCTCTAAATCCGTTTTATCGACCAATTTAAATC
This sequence comes from Pinctada imbricata, assembly GCA_033119305.1. Classification (NCBI taxonomy): domain Eukaryota; kingdom Metazoa; phylum Mollusca; class Bivalvia; order Pterioida; family Pteriidae; genus Pinctada; species Pinctada imbricata. The sequence continues at coordinate 3,002,043 of VSWD01000003.1, forward strand.
ACTGCAAAGAACGTAAATTTTGATCATGTTTCGATCCTTTTTCTAACAAACTGAGCGTCGGAGTAAATACTGTCGGAGTAAAAAGTGTCGGAGTAAATACTGTCGGAGTTAAAAGTGTCGGAGTAATTACTGTCGGAGTAACTACTGACGGAGTTAAAAGTGTCGGGGTAAATAATGTCGGAGTAAATACTGTCGGAGTAACTACTGTCGGAGTTAAAAGTGTCGGAGTAATTACTGTCGGAGTAACTACTGACGGAGTTAAAAGTGTCGGAGTAAATACTGTCGGAGTAAAAAGTGTCGGAATTAAAACTGTCGGAGTTAAAAGTGTCGGAGGAACAGGATTATCCCAATAAGATATCGGAATGTGCCCCTGTAAACAAAATTAAAGAAAGGAATTTGCAAAGAGAATCTTTTCATAGAAGAGACCTCTGTGCTTATAAATAAATAATCATCCAACGTGCTTACTCAAACAATTACTTTTTCAAAGTTGAAATCCACACAATGAATATCTCGAATTGTCGGAATTCCTCCTTCGTAAGTTCGTTTTTCGGCGACACCAAATGTTGTAAAACGGGTATATACGTTTTACAAGGTGTCAGTAGTAAGGTATCTTCATACCTTGGAGTCAGGCCGACTCCGCCCCAAGTACGGGGGTTACGGGAGGCTCCCAGGTAAAGAACGTTCGTCCTGCTCAAGCGATGATCAACTACTGCACTGGATATACGCGAGTCAGTACTGTGGCGGGAATTAGGCCAGGAAGGGTAACTCTAGCTACTCGTGATTTCCTACAGGACAGTGATGAGCGTATGAGCTGCCCCCCCCCCCCCCCCTTCCTGATAGTCATGTGCAGAGTTATTCTGTTGTCAGTTATATTGTTTTACAGTTCTATTAAATATGTAATATGAACTCGTGGAAAAGCCATCCATGAGGACAAAGTCAAAACACTGTTATTATACCCCCGGCCCCGCAAAGGAAGTTTTGGGGGTACATTTTGTATATAGGAAAGCCAGTGGCTCCGGATAAGAATGTTTGTATCTTTAGACCTATGTCTCGGCGTACGAATATGTTTCCGATTGGTCTGTAACTGTCACTTGACTCGGGTCATGTGTCCATAACAAAATAAAAAAAGTTGATTTTTGTAACCATATCAAGGTATACGAGTTTATTCTGCATAATCTGTAATTTAGCAAGAGGCTATTTTCTATGCTCTCAATCATAAGAGTGATCACTGATCAGTAATAGACGCGCACTTGTCAGCTGTTGCGTGCACGTACTGACGTTCCGTCGCTCCAGCGGACTTTGAAGTTTTTGAAAGTTTTGAGACGATAACAAATACGTACATGTAGCTGAAACTCCGTGCTTTTTACTTAATTAACTTTTCAGAATATGTCACAAAAAAGATACAATTTGAAAACTAGATTCATTGTAAAAAAAGGAACCAAATTGAAAGATATATGCAGAAGCTCAATACAATTTGTGTTCGTACGCCGAGACATAGGTCTGAAGATACGAACGTTCGTATCCGGAGCCACTGCCTATAGGAAATTAGGAATCACCCTATCCGTCCGTCTGTCTGTCTGCCATCCGGTTAAGAGGTTTCGAAAGCAGATTTCTTTTATAATATTAATGGTAGGCCTTTCATACTTCATATACACATTCACCATAAAGAGTACTACGTTTTGGTTCCATGACTTTTGACCCTGTGACCTTGACCTTCAGCCTATACAACATTTTATGTTAAGAAGTTTTGAAAACAGATTTCTTTTACACTATTAATGGTAGGACTTTCATATTTCATACTCACAATCACCATTAAGAGTGCTACATTTTGGTACCATGACTTTTAACCCTGTGACCTTCACCTTCACCCCATACTATTAGTTATACAGTGTTTTACAGGGGGGATACAGAAATATATTGGGTCGATAAAAAAAGTTGTATTGGGCGAGGCGAAGCCGAGCCCAATACAACTTTTGTCATCGACCCAATATATTTTTGTATCCCCCCTGTAAAACACTGTATAACGAATTTATCCCACCGATGGCTTTTGGCTTGTGTATGTAACGTCAACATATTTTAAAGCATTTCGGTGACGTCAATATCGTAAAGCATCTTAGTGGAAGCAGGATATTAAAATAATATCATGTCAGTAAAATAATATAACATGATATTCGGTTCTTCTCGACCAATCAGATTGCAAGAAATTTGCCAGAGGTTGGATAAAACATTTTATGTTAAGGTGTTTTGAAAGCAGATTTCTTTTATACTATTAATGGTAGGACATTCACATCGCATACACACATTCACCATTAAAAGTTCTACATTTTGTAGGGCTGTCACGATACGCTAAGCTCACGATACGATACGTATCACGATATTTACTCACGATAGGATTTGTACAACGATACATCATTTTTAATGTAGATATGTAGGCATTTCTGCAATTCGTCAGATATTTTAATAAAACAAGTTCAACAACAACAAATTAAGATAATTCATAACTTGAATGCTTTGAGAATTATTGTATTGACTAGAAAAAACACAGTGATTGGAAATCTATGGGTCCTGGGCGCAGGTCACAGAGGCAGATTAATTCCCTGAACTTTTACTCTCTTATTAAGCTGATTTAATTTAATTTTTCATTTTTTCTTTCAGTATACCTGGTGTAGCCTTGACATTACTTTCTTATCCAAGCATGTGTACGCTGCACTATCAGAGGCCATCTACGACATCTTAACTGTATATCTGATGCTGAATGTGGAAAAGAATGATGTACATATTCAAAAGATGTAGAGTACTGTAACCAAAAGTTGCCATGGACATGGATCAAGGATTGGTATGACTTAAAGTTAAACATGTATTATATTAACAATTATAATACATTATGTATATCATCATGTCCTGTAATTTTGTGAAATATCTTAAATACTTAAATGTCTTTATTTGAAATCAAATCTTGTAAATTATGTGTCGTTATTTTGGACTTGGAACAAAAAATCATCGGACATTTTGTCTGGCTCGAAACTAGAAACTGTCGGACATTTGAAAAATCCACCGGAGATTGCCAGCAATCCGGCACTTTTCGTAAACTCTGAAGACATATTTGATAAATTTCAACATATTAAATCTTCATTTTCACTTTCAGGTCAATATTGTACTGTTACCATTGAAGAACTAGAAGGACTGCATGAAAAATTAGCATCCAATGATGTCAATGTAAGCTTCTTACTATATTGAGTTGAGACACTTCATTTATGTCGCCTGCAACATAAGAGCGACATAAAGGGATCATTTGTAAGGCCTGTCTGTCTGTCTGTCTATCTGTCTGGTAGTCACACTTACATTTTTGGCTTTAACTTACACCTCGTCCGGCTTTATTGTTACCTTTTGTCGATCGTAGCGATTATAAATTACGTCAGACAGAGAGGTGATTAGAGTTCAACTCAGTCCAACCAGACAGCTATGAAAGGTAAACCACGTGATGCCGGTGTGCACAAAGCATGTTGCAGCAACTAGGATCGATTTTGATTGGATAGAATTTACTATGATAGTAAAACTGTTCATTGAGGTGAGATTGTCCTCATAAGGTGAAAATTTAAACTGCACAGAGAAACGAAGTGTACTGAGCATGACAAAGTATGACAGGATCACAATGCTAGATTGATGTTAAAGTAAAAAACAATTTTTATCAATCTTTTTTCACAGTTTAAAAGGGTATTAAACTGGATCGCGGAGGAGCGAATACCCCTTTAACTACTCCTCTCTCATCCTCCATCATTCACACACGTCTTACTTATATCAATATAAAAATATGCTACGATTTATCTAAAAACAATACTTTCAAAAGTATTTCAACCAATCGGCACGTTTTATTTAAATTACAATGTTCACTTTTTTTCTTGAAAATAGCGACCCCCCTCCTCCAAGAAAACAAATTTCTTTTAGATCAAGAACGAAGTCAAAATTTATGTATGTAACAATTTTATCATATATGTATGGGTCTTTTTGTATTCAATTCGTACAGTGGGTATTTCCCGACTGAGACAATCTGAATACAACTCTCGGTGTAATTAGGCGTTTATTTTGAACTGACATCTAAGTAAACACACACCTGTATGATGTTATTATATTTAAATGTCTCGATCAACGAAAGGTAACACATAAGCCGGACGGGGTGTACTTGATATATATCATACATCTTTCAAATAGGCAGGGATGGTTAAGCATGATGGGACTAAATTTTTACACAAATCAGATCGGGGTCATTTTCAAGGAAAAGGTCACACGTTTTTGGTCAAACAACAAATAACTATTTATAACAGACACAGACAGATAAGTTGTGGGAGAAAAACAATCAAACAAACCATTCGGGGGATGGCTAAATCTCAACCCTCTGACATGTACAAAATTTTGCTTGTCTGATTACTTGGAATAGATAAATCAATTCACTGTCAATACTGAATGCACCTTACCTTTAGAATCTAGATTGCAAGTTATTGACGAATAAGCAGTTGTAAACAAAATATAAGTTATGACACAAAACGTATATACGATTTACACATAGCAGTACGCGTTGTGACATCTGCTCAACCACATAACTTCAACGTGTAAACAGATAACGTGTAAATACACGTACAAGTTCTCGTACACGTACAATGGGTTTGCTTAACCTCTCTTTAATTTTAATTCTATGGAGGGATAAATTTGTGCCTTTTGGGAACTTCCACTTTCTTATAATTCACAAATTGTTGACATAAGCATCTTGTGACATCTCAACCTGCAATATTAGTTCTCTACAACTGTAGTTTGCAATTCTGTTGTCGCTTACTATATCATTTTTTTTTCATTCATTACAGGTGAGACAGAAGAAAAAGTAGAGGACAGAAGAAAAAGTTTCGTAACAGTGGTCTGAAACATCATGAACTGGGATTTCCGTCGAGTGTCAATCTCTGCAGAATAACAAATTTAATCGGAAAGAGATCTCTTTGTGACTTTCTCTGTTTTTGGCAAGGATAAAATTTGTCAATCATTTCTAAACACTTGTTTAAAAATATCTGTTTTTTTTTTCAAAAAAATACAAGTACATTTTATTTCTGTAGTGGTTTCAAAGGACACGTCCATCTTTTTCTAAAGGGGTACGGCCCTCGATTTTTCCCTAGAAATAAATTTCATAAGAAATACTTGATATCTCTCATGAAAATACACTAATGTTTACCGCTTTTAGAGAAAAGAAAAATTTCACCAAACAAAGTGCCATTTAATTGCAATTACGTCATAAAGTGACGTCATTTTGACGTTATTGACAAAATATGGCGAAAATTGCAGGGAATTTTGTCTTTTGTCGAAGAATTCAATGTGGCCGCATGCGTTAACTGAGATAAAAAGTTTCTGACAAAAGGATATACTAATATTCTTTCTTATATGATTTTTTCATCTTAGTTAATGCATGCGGCCATTGCTAATTTAATGGAGATATGTAGTTTTTATTTCAATTTCGCGAAATATGACCAATTTTGGTGTTTTGGAAGGGCTAAAAGCTATTGACAAACGCAACATTTACAAAAGATAGATTCGTGATTCAGTAGAGAACGTTTCAAAATTAGAATTCTATGAAGTACAATGTTCAAAATTAGGGCCAATATCAGGCTTCGTGGCCCTACCCCTTTTATTTCCATCTTAGAAAACATGATATATTAATATCAGTGAAGAATGGAAGATGCCATTTTTAAATTTGAAAGCTCAAAATTATATATTTATGATTTCATGGAATCTTGTACATCTGATGTTGAATAAGCATGTATTCTGAATAAATATTACACAGTATGATAAGCATGCTTTAGGGTTTTTTATCATAACATACATGTAAAGAGTACATAGAAGAATATATACACTTTTTCGACATAGTAAATTTCATACTTTTTTGGCATATTACATTGTTTAGATTTAGGATCACTGATGAGGGTTAAGTACCCGAAACGTGCATGTCTGGTCCACGTTGCCAATTTATCTGTCCTTAAATGATGCTATTCAATTTGAAGACGTTTACATTTATACCACTTGGTGAGTGTCACTGCTGGTGGACCAGGAGTCCCCGAGGGCACATGTAGCCAAGTTCGATCAATTTCGGTTGATCGTTTCTTCAACGCATTCTAAATTTCTGTTATCAGAATTTCTTGAAATTTCTAAAAAGTGGGTTCTGTAGCATCATATCCCACCCATCCTGCTACGTCTTTCGGTACACTTTTTCGACATAGTAAATTTCATACTTTTTTGGCATATTACATTGTTTAGATTTAGGATCACTGATGAGGGTTAAGTACCCGAAACGTGCATGTCTGGTCCACGTTGCCAATTTATCTGTCCTTAAATGATGCTATTCAATTTGAAGACGTTTACATACATGTAGCCTTGATACTGATATAAAGGAATACGAAAAGTACAGGATTCAAAACTTTCAAATTCACTGTATATACTAACACATAAAGAAATATTATTTCCTTTTTCATACAGTTACAGTATATGGAAACCAGTTTACAATTTTACAAGATATGGAAACTAAAAGGAAACATCAAGGTTTTCAACTAATTTCCAACTTTTCAACTAATAACCTACGGCCGGGTTAGCGCAGTGGTAGCGCGCTCGCTTCTCACCTCTAAGGTCCCGGGATCGAATCTCAGATTCGGCAAAGGGTCTTATGTGGGAGGGTAGGTGGTCCCCCACCCAGGCCTCTGCAGGGGGTTTTTCTCCGGGTACTCCGGTTTCCTCCTGCTCCTTGGACCCCCTCACGCCAACATCTGAGCCAACGTGAGACATTAATATAAGTTGTGTAACTTGTTTGTTAAACGTTGTAAAATAAATAAAGTTTAAAAAAAAAAAAAAAAACATGGAAACCAGCTCTTACACAGGCTTACAAGATGTGGAAACCAAAAGGAAACTTGAGGTTTCCAACCCGATTCCAAGTGGTTTCCATCGTGGAAACCAGCTCTTATACAGGTTTACAAGGTATGGAAACCCTACATCAGAATTTGTTCATATTTAATATTAATGTTCATTAGGATAGATCCTCTGGGGCAAAGGTGCTTAAGGTCAATTATCAAAGGTCAAGGTTATTACAGGCTAAAAAAGTATATTTTTTGTAAAAGTATATTTCTTGTGCAATAAAAACTTTTAAATTCATTAAAAATCAGTGTGTTGTCCAAATGATCTGAAATTTTGAATAATGATAGAAAAATGTATACTAGAAATCTCTTTTGAGATTTTTCATTGAGTTGATGAGAAATGTTGTGACAAAGGGGGAGGATATGGTTGTTACACACTTTTTTAATCAATGAGTCGGTATTAACCTATACATCAAGTATTCCCTTCTGAGCTGACTTTCTGAATTCATCCCTTCATTTATCAGATACATATTTTTTTCTATTTTCAGTATACTTGGAAACTGAATGACATTTGATGCACTTCCACTTACAATTTCCAAATGTGACTCAACAGATGCAACCTGTTGTCGAATTTTTCTTTCATTTCAAGTGAAATAATGAAGGGAAACATTTGTCTGATTGATGAAAATTCTCAAAATCAGCATTTGTTACCTATTTGATATGATAGATAATTTCATCAAATTTAATGTGACTGTGCTGCGAAATGAAGGTAAGTGAAGTTCAAGGCCAGGCCATAACAAATTATACATGTTGTTCATGTTGTCTGATTTCCTTCACTATTCTTGGCTAAGTGGAAAACAAAACATTCTTAACAGGTATTCCATTATCTGAACATATTCACTCAGAATCGGTTTGAAATTCATTTCACTTCATTGCACATTGATTTAAATGTGACTGTTTTGAAAAACGAAATCTGGTTTATCACTAAGTATTATGACACGCCAATATTTAGACATAAATATCACAGTATCTGGATGTGTGTATCTCTGTCCACCTACTCTTCTGTGTGCCTCAGCTGATAAGATACTGACCAAACACCTAGCCCTATAGAAATTTCTTCAATTTACCATGTCCATTGACTGTATGATGACCAGATAGAAAACCTTTCACATATGGACATGATGGAGGAGCATAAAGTCACCATACTGTCTGTCTGTCTGTCTGTCTGTCTGTCTGTCTGTCTGTCTGTCTGACTAAGCTCATATCTTCTAAACCCTTCATCAGAATTTGTTCATATTTAATATTAATATTCATTAGGATAGATCCTCTGGGGCAAAGGTGCTTAAGGTCAATTATCAAAGGTCAAGGTAATTACAGGCTAAAAAAGTATATTTTTTGTAAAAGTATATATCTTGTGCAATAAAAACTTTTAAATTCATTAAAAATCAGTGTGTTGTCCAAATGATCTGAAATTTTGAATAATGATAGAAAAGTGTATACTAGAAATCTCCTTTGAGATTTTTCATTGAGTTGATGAGAAATGTTGTGCCAAAGGGGGAGGATATGGTTGTTACACACTTTTTTAATCAATGAGTCGGTATTAACCTATACATCAAGTATTCCCTTCTGAGTTGACTTTCTGAATTCATCCCTTCATTTATCAGACACGTATTTTTTTCTATTTTCAGTATACTTGGAAACTGAAGGACATTTGATGCACTTCCACTCACAATTTCCAAATGTGACTCAACAGATGCAACCTGTTGTCGAATTTGTCTTTCATGTCAAGTGAAATAATGAAGGGCAACATTTGTCTGATTGATGAAAATTCTCAAAATCAGCATTTGTTACCTATTTGATATGATAGATAATTTCATCAAATTTAATGTGACTGTGCTGCGAAATGAAGGTAAGTGAAGTTCAAGGCCAGGCCATAACAAATTATACATGTTGTTCATGTTGTCTGATTTCCTTCACTATTCTTGGCTAAGTGGAAAACAAAACATTCTTAACAGGTATTCCATTATCTGAACATATTCACTCAGAATCGGTTGAAATTCATTTCACTTCATTGCACATTGATTTGAATGTGACAGTTTTGAAAAACGAAATCTGATTTATCACTAAGTATTATGACAAGCCAATATTTAGACATAAATATCACAGTATCTGGATGTGTGTATCTCTGTCCACCTCCTCTTCTTTGTGCCACAGCTGATAAGATACTGACCAAACACCTAGCCCTATAGAGATTTCTTCAATTTACCATGTTCATTGACTGTATGATGACCAGATAGAAAACCTTTCACATATGGACATGATGGAGGAGCATAAAATCACCATACTGTCTTTCTGTCTGTCTGTCTGTCTGTCTGACTAAGCTCATATCTTCTAAACCCTACATCAGAATTTGTTCATATTTAATATTAATGTTCATTAGGATAGATCCTCTGGGGCAACGGTGCTTAGATCAATTATCAAAGGTCAAGGTTATTACAGGCTAAAAAAAGTATATTTTTTGTAAAAGTATATTTCTTTTACTATAAAAACTTTTAAATTCATTAAAAATCAGTGTGTTGTCCAAATGATCTGAAGTTTTGAATAATGAAAGAAAAATGTATACTAGAAATCTCTTTTGAGATTTTTCATTGAGTTGATGAGAAATGTTGTGCCAAAGGGGGAGGGGATGGTTGTTACACATATCTTCAGGTGAATGTATATATATATGCTGCTTATGAGTATTTCATCATGTATCCCACAATTGTTTATTGGGAGAGGTCACAGATTAGATTTTGCTTGACTCTGACCTCATATTCCATTTGGATGATGCCGGTGCATTACTTTGAAAATACTGAAATAACATACATGTATTACCTTTGTAGTATATATGTACTAATAATACATGTACCGCAAGTTAATCGGTTCTATAATTAATAATATGGTGATTTGAGATAGAAAAGTTTAAACCATGATCACCATGGATCATACGATGGAAAAGTATAAACCACTAAAATGGAATATAGGCATTTTAGGGGATGTAATTGTTTCCAGGTTTCAGATACTTTTTGGCTAGCTTTTTTTTAAATCACCATATTATTATTATGGAACCGATTAGCTTGTAATAATAATAATAATAATAATAATAAAAAGAAAAATAACTAGATGGCTACTGTTGCAAGCAACAGACGGATTCCTCCTTTATTAGACCTTTCTCGGAACTGAAGTGTTAAAATCCGAATAAAGAAGATGGAAAAAAGAATAGTTGCTTAAGTACTTTATTCACTTCAGCGAATGAGTCAAAAGAGCTTATGTCTTATTTGGGACTCTTATTTATTTTACAACAAAATAGAAGATAAAAAAATAATAAATACCTTTCATGTTTACGAAAGCTTTAAACTCCATGCTCAATCAATATCAAATCCTTTACAATGACTTTCTCAAAAAAGAATTGCACAATGATTTTGCAATGAGATAATTTCTATTAATAGAAAATGACAACAACATGAAACTACTGATATGTAATGCTACTAATAATAAAAAAGAAAGAAACAGAGAACAAGAATAAACGAGTTATCTATCTTACTATGTATAAGTTCAAATAAGAAGTACTACTTGTTTGAAGAATAAATAGCTAAGGACAAAATCATGTGAATTCTACAAGAGTAAATGTTTGTTATGACCATGAAAATGTTTATTTGACCTTTAATCAAGGTCATGGATAAAAGATAAGCATTTGAGTTTATTCTCATCAAGAGTCCTCTTAATCTAATCAAAGCTCAATATTTTATCGACAAAAGTCTGTTGTGACCATGAAATCGAACAAATGACCTTGGATCAAGGTCAAGGTGAAAGGACTTGATACAAGGAATATTTGCGCCAAGTTTAACTCTCAAGGTCAAATAGTCTTTGTTCTATAGGCAAACGTTTGTTGTGACCTTGAGAATCATAATGTGACCTTGAAACTAGGTCATCATCAATGACTACCTATTAGTAACCTACCATCCAAGTTTCAACTCAAAATCTCAAAAACTGTAGAAATTGGCACTGTGCCAATTTAAAGTTCCATTTTCAACTCAAAATAGCACGAAAACCGTAAATATTTTATCGAGCATGTAAGCGTATAAAAGTTTGCAAATTTCCCAAAGATCAATATTAAACAAATTTCGTTCAAATCGTACGGTTAGTTTCGGAGTTATAAGGTTTTAAAGATTTGGCCTTTGATGACCTCTAGCGGGGGCATATATGAACTTTTCGACTAGAAAAAAAAATTAAAGGAAGATCTTTATTTGCTCTATTTCATGACACTTTCTATTTTATCCTATGATGCGGTACTTTGTTGTAACGTCTCTGGAATAGCTTGGGGGTAATTAACCATAATAATAGTAATAATACTACGTTTTTAGGCCCGCTTATGTATCGGACAAATAATAACGATTTAGCATGATTATATAGTAAAAAGGAAGTAGTCGAAATCGGGACCCGATTCCGATTATTAACATGCACATAAGCGACCCTAACCTGTTTTGATAACCCCTTATTACAGCTAGTATGAATATAGCTTGTGCAGAAAATAATTATTTTCCATCTTTAAAAATTAGTAGCATTTGATTATGAGCACTGAAACTTTGATTTAGCATGTTGAAATCTAGAAATTCATTTTCAACTATGTAGAGGAAATTCGCGGACCAAAGCGAGCCAGGCGAGCTAAATCTCCAAGGAAAACAAGATGGACGCCGAGGTTGCATTTTCCGCGCGACGCTGAAAATGGAGCTGAATATAACCTTCTATATGCTGATTTAATTCATTTCAATTAGGTAAGCTACTTGAAGGGAAGTTATTAATTTGATTTCATTGGAGCTTAACAGAAATTGTAAGCCGAGGGAGACGGTGCAAGACATACCGGGTCAAACTCGATGATCGTCTGCAGGCTGACAGGTGCGAGTAAAAGTTGTCACAGTCATCGCGAAAACTCACTAGCCCAATTGCCCTGGCTACCAAAAATTTCCTCGGGCTACTAATATTAGCTCAGGGGCCCCCAACTGCATGGGGGGCACATACAATTTTTGATGGGAAACACTTCCGAGGCCCAAAGGGCCGAGTTGGGAGTTTTGTAGAAAACACGAGACTACCCCCACCTCGGATCGAACTCGCAACCTTCTGATTCTACCGAATGAGCCAAAGAGATGTCCCACAGGCCCAGTCTAGTACAGGTAGGTGCCAGTTTACTACTGTCCGTGCAGCTCACTTCAGAAATCGGAAAATTGAAGTTTTCTTTACTTTGTCGTCAATTTTTGCGTTTAAGATTTCTATAGGGAGATAGATCTCGAACTCATAACTAACAGTGTCTGTACGACCAATACTATGCTCACAGTGAAATAAAATAGTTTTAAATAGGGAGTTTTCTATGTTAATTTTAGTGCGACGTCGGCGTATTGGTTGTACAGACATATCATACACCGTAAGTTATGAGAGTTCGAGATCCATCCCCTTATATAAATTTTAACCGGAAAATATGCCGATGAAGTAGAGAAAACTTCAATTTTCCGATTTCTGAAGTGAGCTGCGCGGACAGTACACTACTCTCCCCTTTCAATTTTGGGCCTCCCTACCCCTCCTCGACAACCCTCCTAACCACCATCTCTCGTGGGATTTACGTTGGGCGCCAGTGTAGAAAACACGAGACTACCCCCACCTCGGATCGAACTCGCAACCTTCTGGTGTTAAGTCCGATGCTCTACCGAATGAGCCAAAGAGACGTCCCATTGGCCCAGTCTGTGTTTTCTTCATCACATTATTAGCCATTTATCTGCTATTTTCTCTTGATAAATTGACCTAAATTATTTTTTTCAAATAAGTGACCTGAAATTATTCAGTTTTCTCCGAAAGCTTTTTTCAGCCACAAGCCGGAAGATAAATTTTACTAGTTTTTTGTATAGTTTCTTAAAGAATTTCTACTAGCCCAGAAAAAAAATTGGTAGCCTCGGGCGTCACAGAGTTCTTGAAATCATCCCATGAAATGTCGGATATTTTAGTTTTTTTTAATTGTTCAAATAATGAATAGAAAATGAGGTTTTTATCGGTTCAAATAATTTTTAGACACAATGTGAGTTTTTATCGGCCCAAATAATTTTTTATCGGCAAATCCGATAAAACCGATACATTTTATGAACTCTGGAGTTGGGCTAGTGAGTGATTGGAAAGACTGCTTGAAATTATTGAGATATTTTATGATGAATGTATTATGTAACTATATATTCAGAACATGTAAATTGTTATGATTATTAGGCATTGAAATCAGTACAGGCTTGATTGAAATTAGAGAAAAATTATGGAACGGCCGATAAATGCATATTGCATCTTCTGCCAAAATGAAGCTATTGCTTAAGAAATAACAACTAGCTAGCCATTGATTATTGTCCAGTAATTCCCAAGTTGCATGAACCAAACAAATTATCACTGAGCCGCGAAGCAGCGAGGCTAGGGATTAATCTACTTCTGCGTCCTGCGTTACTGACGCTTAAAAATTCCCCAGGACCCATTGATTCCAGATCGTGCGTCCCACCGCACCCATTATTCATTTTTGTACAGTGTGTCCCCTTTAGTTCATCGTTCTCGACATTGAAAGTTTTATGTAAAATTACTGTCTCGTGTTTATATTTTGTCTGGTCATTTAAACCTTACAGAAGGTTGATCATGTCCATGGTATTGTAAGAGACATTAATTGTTGCGCATCAAAATGTTTGGATATAACAGTTATATGCAGTCCGATGCGAGTCTAACGATCAATTTCGGTTTATCTTTTCTTCCACGCATTCTAAAATTTCTGTTATTTCTTGAAATTTCTAAAACGTGGGTTCTGTAGCATTATATCCTACCCGTTCTGCTATGTCTTTCGGTACACTTTTTCGACATAGTAACTTTCATACTTTTTTTGCATATTACATTTTTTAGATTTGAGGATCACTGACGAGGGTTAAGTACCCGAAACGTGCATTTCTGGTCTATGTTGCCAATTTATCTGTTCTTTAGTCCCCTACCGGCAACGCCGAAGGGGACTCTTAGTTTCCTCTCGGTCTGTCTGTCTGTCTGTCTGTCCGTCCGTCTGTCCCATTTTCAGTTTTCCGGACTTTTTTTCGCTGTTGTTGCATATACATGTATTTAACTCATTTTTGGTATGTGGATATATCTCAATGTGATACAGATCAAGTTTTGAGTTTGCTTTTGATTGACCGAATTTGACAAGAGTTATGGCCCTTGGACTTAGCAAATTTTATGAAAATTTCAGTTTTCCGGACTTTTTTCCGCTGTTGTTAGATAAATTGAACTCATTTTTGGTATGTGGAAATATCTCAATGTGATACAGATCAAGTTTGAGTTTGCTTTTGATTGACCTAATTTTACAAGAGTTATGGCCCTTGGACTTAGCAAATTTTATGAAAATTTCAGTTTTCCGGACTTTTTTCTGCTGTTGTTGGATAAATTGAACTCATTTTTAGTATGTGGATATATCTCAATGGGATATAGATCAAGTTTGAGTTTGCTTTAGATTCACCTATTTTTACAAGAGTTATGGCCCTTGGACTTAGCAAATTTTATGAAAATTTCAGTTTTCCGGACTTTTCTTCGGTTCTATTGCAAATAATGCACTGATTTTTGGTAAATCAGTACATCTCAGTGTGATACAGACCAAGTTTGAGTTTGGTTTTCATTGGCTTATTTTTACAAGAGTTATGGCCCTTGCATGGACTTAGCTAATTTCATGAAATTTGCAGTTTTCCGGACTTTTTCTTGCCTGTTATTGCAGATAATGAACTGATTTTTTGTACTTGAATACATTATAGTGTGATGCAGATTTGAGTTTAATTTAGATTGACTAATTTTCACAAGAGTTATGGCCCTTGGACTTGGGCAAATTTCTTCAATTCCCAGACTTTACTTGGCTGTTGTTGCAGATGATGAACTGATGAACAGAGATGCAAGTCATAAATTTATGCCGCCGGTAGGGGACTTATATCGCACAGCGATCATTGCATTTTTAAATGATGCTATTCAATATGAAGACGTTTACATTCTTATCATTTGTATTCAGAGGTACATGTAACGCAAAAATTTAAACTTTGCAGGATAATATGAATCAACAAATTAAAATTGTTTAATTCACACCTAAGTGTAGAAAGTACCGTCTTCATACACCATATATAATTGGTTTGTACTATACACATGTACGAAGCCTCGCTTGCATAAATAAAGCAACTAAACAAACAACAAATTACTTAATTTGGCAAATTTTACTTTTAGATGGAATTTTCTGGGATACATGTTTTATTTCTATTTTTTTCTGGAATATAATGATCTCGCGGACATAAAACACCGCAAGCCATTCATATAACTTCTATTCTCGAGCTTAAGACGCAGCGAAGAAAAGACCCTTTATTATACGCCTGTCATTTGACGGGACGTATTATGGTATGGCGAAGTCCGTCTGTCTGTCCTTCCACTTAAGGAACGCAATTAACTGAATATGCGTCAACAGATTTTTATGATATTTGTACATTGTGATCAGACTATGGAGAGGAAGCCGCCTTTTTATTTTTAGGTTCATCCAATTTGTCATTACCGAGTTATGGGACTCAGAATTTTAACATACTGTGAAAATATACTAAAATAGTTAAAAATTCTTTAAAAATCTATTTTGGTTGAAATGTTTTGAAATTTTGTATACTCAAGTAGAAAGGATGTTCTTTGACATATGTAACGGGTTTTTATACGCCCGTCATTTGACGGGTCGTATTATGGTATGGCGAAGTCCGTCCGTCTGTCCGTCCGTCCGTCTGTCCGTCCGTCCGTCCGTCTGTCCGTCTGTCCGTCCGCCTATGGAACGCAATAACTTGATTATACATCAACGGATTTTCACGAAATTCATACATTATGATTGGACTGTGGAGAGGAAGCCGCCTTTCGACTTAAAGGTTCATCCGATTTGTCGTTACAGAGTTATGGGACTTAGATTTTTAAAATACAGTGAAAATATACTAAAATAGTTAAACATTATTTAAAAATCTATTTCTGGTCGAAATGTTTTGAAATTTTGTATACTTCAAGTAGAAAGGATGTTCTTTGACATATGTAACGGGTTTTTAATTTTTTTGTTGCATAATCTTGATATTTTGTGTAATGGGAAGGGGAAGGGGGTTATATGCACATACATGTTAAGCTAAGGGCAAAATATGGGCGCATGGAACGCAATAACTTGAATATGTGTCGACAGATTTTCATGATATTCATACATCATATTTGGACTGTGGAGAGGAAGCCGCCTTTCGATTTCCAGGTTCATTCGATTTGTCGTTACAGAGTTATGGAACTTAGATATTTTAAAATACAGTGAAAATATACTAAAATAGTTAAAAATTATTTAAAAATCTATTTTTGATCAAAATGTTTTGAAATTATGTATACTTCAAGTAGAAAGGATGTTCTTTGACAAATGTAACGGGTTTTCAATTTTTTTGTCGCAAAACCGAGATATTTGTAATGGGAAGGGGGGTGGGTGATATGCACATACATGTTAAGTCAAGGGCAAAATATAGGCGCATGGAACGCAATTACTTGAATATGCGTCGACAGATTTTCATGATATTCATACATTATGTTTGGATTGTGGAGAGGAAGCTGCCTTTCGATTTTTAGGTTCATTCGATTTGTCGTTACAGAGTTATGGGACTTAGATATTTTAAAATACAGTGAAAATATACTAAAATAGTTAAAAATTATCTAAAAATCTATTCTTGATCAAAATGTTTTGAAATTTTGTATACTTAAGGAAGAAAGGATGCTCTTTGACAAATGTAACGGGTTTTTTTTTTATTTTTTAGTCGCAAAACTGAGATATTTGTAATGGGAGGGGGGATGTTATATGCACAAACATGTTAAACTAAGGGCAAAATATAGGCGCATGGAACGCAATAACTTGAATATGCGTCAATGGATTAACATGATATTTCTACATTGTGATCAGACTTTGAAGAAGAAGCAGCTTTCGATTTTCAGGTTCAACGGATTTGTCGTTACGGAGTTATGGGACCTATATATTCTAGATACAATGTAAAAATATACTAAAATAGTTAAAAATTCTTTAAAAATCTATTTCTGGTCAAAATGTTTTGAAATTTTGTATACTTCAAGTAGAAAGGATGTTCTTTCACATATAAAACGGATTCTTAAATTTTTTGTCGCATTATCCAGAAATTATATGTAATGGGGGGGGGGGGGGGGTTATAGGCACATACATGTTAAGCTTAGGGCAAAATATAGGTGCATGGAACGCAATAACTTGAATATGCGTCAACAGATTTTCATGATATTTGTACATTGTGATCAGACTTTGAAGAGGAAGCCGCCTTTCGATTTTCAGGTTCATCCGATTTGTCCTTATGGAGTTATGGGACTTAGATATTTTGGTGTTGTGAAAAAAATCCTAACGGGCGTATCTTGCTGCGTGAGCGTAGGCTTTTTTTTTAAATTTTTTTGTCGCATAACCAAGATATTATGTGTAATGGGAGGGGGGGAGGTATGCACATACATGTTAAGCTAAGGGCAAAATATATAGGCGCATTAACGCAATAACTTGGATATGCGTCAACAGTTTCACGATATTCATACATTATGATTGGACTGTGGAGAGGAAGCAGCCTTTTGATTTTCAGGTTCATCCAATTTGTCATTACCAAGTTATGGGACTTAGATTACTAAAATAAAGTGAAAATATACTAAATTAGTTTAAAATTCTTTAAAACCCTATTTCTGGTTGAAACGTTTTGAAATTTTGTATACTTCAAGTAGAAAGGATGTTCTTTGACATATGTTGCGGGTTTTTAGTTTTTTTGTTGCATAACTGGGAAATTATGTGTAAGGGGGGGGGGGGTATATGCACATACATGTTAAGCTAAGGACAAAATATAGGTGCATGGAACAGATTTTCATGATTGAAGAGGAAGCCGCCTTTCGATTTTAATGTACACTGATTTGTCCTTATGGAGTTATGGGACTTAGATATTTTGGTGTTGTGAAAAAAAATACCAACAGGCGTATCTTGCTGCGTGAGCGTAGGCTTTATAGTACTTGGGACCCATAAAATTCTGCTGACCCATTGGTCAAATTTTTCGGGTCCAATTAGGACCCATTTAGATCAAATTGTAGATAAATCTCTGGCGAGTTGATAATTTGATTGGTTCATGTGACAAGGGGAATTACTAGACAACAAATCACAGCTTGCTAGTTGTTATTTCTGTTCAAATATTGTTCTGCACAAACTTTATAGCACGTGAAGGGGCAGAGCTTAGCAAACTGGAAGTACACCAGGCCTTAAATAGAATTAAGTTTGTTTGTTGTTAACCGCCCGACCCACGTAAAATTTATGCCACGGGTAGGGGACTTAAATCGCTCAGCGATCATAACATTTTTTAATATGCCTGATATTAATTTATACGCTGCAGCGATCAGACTGTAGAGAGGATGCTGCCTTTATATTTTCATGTTCACCTAATATTGTGTTACAGAGATATGGCTCTTAAATTTGTTTGGTTTGTGAAAATCAATTCTGACAGGCATAATTTAATTACTGTGTTAGCATAGGCTTTATTCGAAATGATGGAGACATTTATCGGTATAAGGCATGTGTCATATACCTGTGCTTCATATGACTTAATAATATGTGCACACTTTTAAAATCAATGAGTCGGTATTCACCTATACATTAAGTATTCCCTTCTGAGTTGACTTTCTGAATTCATCCCTTCTTTTATCATATACGTATTTTTTTCTATTTTCAGTATACTTGGAAACTGAATGACATTTGATGCACTTCCACTCACAATTTTCAAATGTGACTCATCAGATGCAACCTGTTGTCAAATTTTTCTTTCATATCAAGTGAAATAATGAACAGGGCAACATTTGTCTGATTGATGAAAATTCTCAAAATCAGCATTTGTTACCTATTTGATATGATAGATAATTTCATCAAATTTAATGTGACTGTGCTGCTAAATGAAGGTAAGTGAAGTTCAAGGCCAGGCCATAACAAATTATACATGTTGTTCATGTTGTCTGATTTCCTTCACTATTAAAACTAGAAAACAAAACATTCTTAACAGGTATTCCATTATCTGAACATATTCACTCAGACTGGGTTTGAAATGCATTTCACTTCATTGCACATTGATTTAAATGTGACAGTTTTGGAAAAACGAAATCTGATTTATCACTAAGTATTATGACACACCAATATTTAGACATAAATATCACAGTATCTGGATGTTTGTATCTCTGTCCACCTCCTCTTCTGTGTGCCATAGCTGATAAGATACTGACCAAACACCTAGCCCTATAGAAATTTCTTCAATTTACCATATTCATTGACTGTAATGATGACCACATAGAAATCTTTCACATATGGACATGATGGAGGAGCATAAAGTCACCATACTGTCTGTCTGTCTGTCTGTCTGTCTGTCTGTCTGTCTTTCTAAGCTTATATCTTCTAAACCCTACATCAGAATTTGTTCATACTTAATATTAATGTTCATTAGGATAGATCCTCTGGGGCAAAGGTACTTAAGGTCAATCATCAAAGGTCAAGGTTAAATATTACAGGCTAAAAAAGTATATTCTTTTTGTGAAAGTATATTTCTTGTGCAGTAAAAACTTTTAAATTCATTAAAAATCAGTGTGTTGTCCAAATGATCTGAAATTTTGAATAATGATAGAAAAATGTATACTAGAAATCTCTTTTGAGATTTTTCATTGAGTTGATGAGAAATTTTGTGCCAAAGGGGGAGGGGATGGTTGTTACACATACCTTCAGGTGAATGTATATATATATATATGCTGCTTATGAGTTTTTCATGTATCCCACAATTGTTTATTGGGAAAGGTCACAGATTAGATTTTGCTTGACTCTGACCTCATATTCCATTTGTACATGTATTACCTATGTAGTATATATGTACTAATATTACATGTACCTCAAGTTAATCAGTTCCATAATTAATAATATGGTGATTTGAGATAGAAAAGAGTAAACCATGATCACCATGGATCATATGATGGAAAAATAAAAACCACTAAAATGTGTAAAAGGCATTTTAGGGGATGTCATTGTTTCCAGGTTTCAGATACTTTTTGGTTAGATTTTTTTAAATCACCATATTATTATTATGGAACCGATTAGCTTGTAATAATAATAATAATAATAATAATAATAATAATAATAATAATAATAATAATAATAATAAGAAGAAGAATAAAGGAAAGACAATACAATAACAGAAAGGATTCCGACGGAAGTCGGAATCCTTAATAAGAAGAGTAAAGAAAGGTTAATACAATAACAGAAAGAATTCCGATGGAAGTCGGAATCCTTGATAAAGAAAAGACAATACAATAACAGAAAGGATTCCGACGGAATAGTCGGAATCCTTAATAAGAATAAAGAAAAGACAATACAATACAATAACAGAAAGGATTCCGACGGAAAAATCGGAATCCTTAATTAGTATTTTTAAAACCATTAAGTTTTCTCGATAATGCTTAAAAATGCCTTAAATATGTTGATTTCCAACTACCTTTGATGTGATACATATGTATTCGAATCTGATATAAGGTATAAAAAAGTGAGGAACGAACGCCCTTACAAACATATCAGTATGAAATGTAATATGTCAATCATAGCTGTCTCCCGGTAAACACTTTTTGGCATCCCTCTTTCTTTGTGTATATAATACTAAGATTATTAATTGCTACAAATTTTGGGACGAATCGAACATCATTGCACTTTGGTACGAAAGCTATTGAGTTACATGGTCCAAGCAAAGTTCACTTCGACGAAGAAGAGGGAAGGGGGGCTTATGCGGCATTGGTGTCCGCACTCAAGAAAACTGAACCTATATTTTACGCATGAGAAACCAGGTAAAATGAAATAGGGCAGGTCCTTTATCAGCATATCGTAAGTCCTAAATCAACCAAACTGTGATTGATGCATCTACTCTAGTAAGGATGCATACCGTAATGCACGGTACGTATGCTGCATTTGACCTATATTACATGCCTGAAAAATCAGTTTAAGTAAAATTGGACAGGTCCATTTCCAGTCTGTTACAAGTCCTACATCATCCAAATTTGTGTGGATGATGCATCTGAAGATCATTCCTGCAACGCATGGTAGGGAAGCTGAATTTGACCTATATTTGTTTTACACTTGATTGACCATGTAAAGTAAAACAGGACAGATACAGCTTATCATGAGTCCTAGATCAACCAAACTTGTAACCGAGGATGCTACTGCAATTCTGGTGTGGATGATCTGAATCATACTTTATACTTGAGTGACCTTACTAGGTAGCTCCATGTTAACAATACTTTTAAAATGCACTCAGTTTGACATCAACTTTTGGCCTATATTTCATTTAAAGTCGAGAAAATTTAACGCTGATAACTTTTATACTATCAATGGAAGGTCATTGATAATACATACATATACTAAACAAAACAGTTATGTCCTCCTTTTTGTATTGGTTTTATATGACTCGTGAAAACAAATTTTATTCAGAGGCGGTATCCTCGAAATCAACTTTTTGAATTAAATGTTCAACGTTATATCCTTTAATTGTTCGATTCTGACAACGTTTTATTAAATTGATGTAATTGTGACGTCACAATTAAGGTTTTAACCAAAGGGGTTTCACCTGTTTGATCATCTCTGGTAAAGACGTTACTGAACCCAAAAGAATTTTACTTAACAAATCGGTATCTGCACATCCTTAGATACACTTTCAATGTTTTTTTTGATATTTGACATAGCGCAAGCTCGATTGTGGACATCCGGTGTCATTTAAGCTAAATTTTCTTGAATTACAAGCTATTTGACTGAGATATGGATACTATAATCGATATCGCAATTTTTTTCCGTTTTTCAACGGAGAAATCCCCTGTGCTTTTTATTTTCCTTACAAGATGGAAACGCTTTGTTTCTTCACGCTTCATTGCGTTCAATGTCTGAATGATAAAAAGAAAATTTTGGAGTGTTTATTGAGTTAGTTTTACTATTTCGAGAGTTATAACGTTTCATCTGCACAAGTGGTGACCTGTCATTTTTAGGGACATAACTTTTTTTTCAGGATATATTCATCATACAGTGTCACAGAGTCTGCTTATTGGTTTCGCGATAAAACACAAAAGTTTCGCGATATAACGCGAAAATTTCGCGTTATAACGTGTAAGTTTCGCGATAACACGCGTAAGTTTTGCGTTAAAACGCGAAAATATCGCAATATAAAACGAAAGTTTCGCGTTATAAGTATTAAAGTTCGCGATATAACGCGTAAGTTTCACATTATAACGCGTAAAGTTCGCGATGTAACTGGTAAGTTTCGCGTTATAACGCGTAAGTTTTTCGATATAACGTGTAAAGTTCGCGTTATAATGCGAAATTACGCGATATAACGCGTAAAGTTTGCGTTAAAAAGCTAAGTTTCGCTATATAACGCGAAAGTTACTGCGCGTTATTTTTCGCGATGTTACGCGAAAGTTTCGCTTTATAACGAGTAAAGTTCGCGATATAACGCGTAAGCTTCGCGTTATAACGCGAAAAGCTCGCAATATAACACGAAAGTTTCGCGTTATAACGCGAAAGTTTCGCGATATAACGCGTAAGTTTCGCGTTATATCGCGAAAGCTTCGCGATGTAACGCGTAAGTTTCGCATTATAAGGAGTAAATTTCGCGATATAACGCGTAAGTTTCACGTTATAACTCGTAAAGTTCGCTATGTAACTCGTACGTTTCGCGATAAAACGCGTAAGTTTATCGATATAACGTGTAAAGTTCGCGTTATAACGCGAAGTTTCGCGATATAACGCGAAAGTTACTGCACGTTATTTTTCGCGATATTACGCGAAAGTTTCGTGATATAACGCGTTAAGTTCGCGGTATATTGCGATAGTTTTGAGTAATAACGCGTAGTTTTCGCGATACGACTTCTTCTACGACAGGAAATAAGTATCAGGTCCTCCACCAAACTCAGAAACTACATTAAAAAGAATAAATTACCCTCCTCTCCTACTAGCAGATGTGCGTGTTATGTATTAGTAGGAGGGGGGGGGGGGGCATTTATTCTTTGTATACTCTCTGTGTACTGTAGCCACTGTGCACCAAATTTGTGTCTTTCATGCCGATCGGGTAAACAAATATGACCGCGGTTGCATTGAGGAAGTTGAAAATGCCTCAGCTATCAGAACCATCAGCGGCCATATTTGTTGACCGATCGGCAAGAAAAACACATTCTTGGTAGAGGACCCTAAGTACTTGCTTCCTATTAGGTTTCGTGAAATCCTGTGCTGTGGTCCCAGAAAGGATTTCGAAAATGCGTCAGCGAATCAGAGACCTCGGTGGCCATATTTCTTGACAGATCGGCACAAAAAGCACAAACTTGGCTGAGGACCAGAAGTATTCTTCCTGAAAGATAGCGTGTTGGGCTTGAAAATTCGAAAACTCTTCAGCAAATTAGAGCCCTCAGTGGCCATTTTTGTCTACCGATCGGAAAAACATAAAACTTGGATTTGCTTCCTATAAGGTTTTATGAATTTCGGTGCATCGGTCGGCCACTCAGAACTCTCTGCGGCCCTGTTAACCTACAACATGAGGAACACAAACCTGGTAGAGGACCTTGAGTACTTGCTTCCTGTAAAGTTTCGTCAAATTCTTGTTGTGGTCAAAATGTTGGTTATCGATATTCAAAATATCGTCAAGATACCTAGAGGTCCCGTTTAAACATTTCAAGTCGTCAATTTTTTCTAGTTTTTTGCAGATTTTGCATGAATTCTTTTTCGCATGTGTATAAAACATATATGCAACCAGAGGTGCACAGTTAGTACTCCTAGAAATAACAATAACTTGCCTGTATAGAGAAAGGATAACTCAGATCGAGTCCATGATTTGTACAATTTGTATTGGCTTGTCTTTTGATTGGTAGGTGATAGGGATTTGATATTTCACATGTGTATTCCTTTACACACATATCATAATTTTAGCTCTACCGGTCAAAGAACAGTCGCCCTGTGTCCCGCGTCCGTCCGTCTGTTCGTCCGAACGCGAAACCTATTAATCTGTGAATGGTAAGAAATTAATTCTTTTTGCATTACAGTTGTGCACCTGACCCCCAGGGACTTGGAAAATTAGTGTGGTCATTCCTTCCTATATTACTCTAATATATAATCTTGTTAACACCAATTATAAGACAGTATAAATGTTAGAGAAGTAATTCTTTTTTGCATAAAAAGGAATTATGGTGTAGTTGTGTACCTGATATTTGATTTGAGCGACTGACCCCCTAGGTCTTGGGAAATAGTAGTGGTCATTTTATCCTAAATAACTCTGTGTTATCTTGTGAACATCAATCTCAGAAAGCATAAATTATAGAGAGTTAATTCTTTCTGCATTATAATCACAATCTGGTCTAGTTGTGCACCTGATATTTGTGTGAGACCCTGACCCCAAGGGTCTTGGAAAATGGGTGTGGTCATTTTTTCGTATATAACTCTATGTAGTCTTGTGGGCAACAATTCTCAGACAGTATAATTGAAAGAGAATTAATTCTTTTTGCATTAGAATAAAACTCTTTGTGTAGTTGTGCACCTGATAATTTGTGTTAGCCCCTTGACACCCAGGGCCTTGGAAAATGGGTGTTGTTATTTTCTCCTATATAACTATGTAATCTTGTGAACACAAATTCTCAGGAAGTATAAATGATAGAGAATTAATTCTTTTTGCATAATAATCAGTCTCTGGTCGAGTTGTGCAACTGATATTTTGAGTGAGACCCTGACCCCCAGGGTGTTGGAAAATGGGTCCGGTCATTTTCTCATGTATACATTTATGCAATCTTGTGAACACCAATATTCAGAAATTAGAAATGATAGAGAATTAATTCTTTTTGCATTAAAATGAAACTGAGGTGTAGTTGTGCACCTGATATTTTGTTTGAGCCTCTGACCCCAGGGTCCTGGAAAAGGGTTGTAATCATTTTCTATTATAACACTCTGTGTAATCTTGTGAACACCGATTCTCATAAAGTATGATTGATAGAGAGTTACGTGTAATTCTTTTTGCATTATAATGAAACTATGGTCTAGTTGTTTGGCCTGATATGTTGTTTGAGTCCCATACTCCTTAGGGTATTGGAAAAGGGGTGTGGTTTGTGACGAAGTAAGGCTTTGATATTGTTTAACTTTCATATTTTGGTACCTTGTGACATTGTTACAATAACAACGACTTTTAATATCAATACTTCCGTGATTAAAATAGACAAATTACCAAAAAAAAAAACCCTTATCATTCAAGGCTTTAGATATCATAAACTTGTAAAACCCATTTGGAAATTTGACAATAACTATTCTGAACATCTTTCAAAATTTGAAACAACTCCAGCTTCAGAGTATGTATCCTTGGGGATTTCATTACCTTCATTTTACAGTGACTTAATAAAAAAAATAAGAAGGATCAAATGCAGATCAAACTTCAACCACAAATGTAAGAAAACAGTCGTTCGCCTGCTTTACCGAAGATATGATCCCAACGTCATCAAAAGAACACTGGGCATGGTACTGGACCAATCTACAATTTTGTACCAGTGTCTTTCCCAATGTTGCACACTGGCCAACTGTCACGGCCGGCCTTGTTTAAATCTCGGCAGAGAAGACTGTGTCCTGATTCTCTGTCCTACCTAAAAGTTGGTCAGACTTCTCGGGTGATTGATCTTTAGCTCGCTTCAGAAAGCAGAACAGACACTGCAATACACATGCCATAGAATTGTTTTAGATCCTTTTACATAGGATCTGTGTTGCAAAAAGCCACTGAGTGTAGCTGTCTTGTTTGTGACGTCATCTTACAGTGAGAAAAATAATGTTTTCACAACTATTGCGCGTCTATAGAGACCTCTTTGTATCCGGATACGCGGAAGGGTTGTGCGCACGTCATCCGGATGAGTACACCATTTGCTTATAGCAGATGGCCGTCCAAAGTCGGCGCCGGATGCACATTTGTCTTCTTTGTTTTATGTGCTGTCATTAATGTTTGGTGTTTCAGTACGTCTGTTTTGATTGTCTTGTATGATGTGCTAGTGATTATTGTCGTGGATTATTTTGTGGATTGTTGTTTTGTCTGATGTAATTACATATCACTTTCTTGTGGGTTTGTTTCGCTTGGTGAGTGCAGGTTGGTCATACTTGAAATCTTCCCCTTTCCCATGTACGAAATAAAATGAAAATCGGAGAAAATGCGTTGCCGAGAAATGTCAGTGCTCACAGAGAATATGTTTTAAGTTCAGGGGATAGGTAGTTTGAAGCATAGTGATCAAGGTTGTCTGCATATTTTAACATTACTTTTACTTTACTGACTTTGGTTAGAGAACGATAGTGATACTATGTATCAAAAAGAGAATGGTTATATTTGACAAAATGATTGTATTTTTTGCTACATGAATTTTCAATTTTATAGGAATGATTTCGAAAGCGAGATTTTAGGACTAATCCCGTCCCATCAACTTATTTGAGGTTAACACAGTCATACACTTTATCCTAATTCGATGTCATTTCTAACTGAAGATTGAACTTTTGCCCGTTCACACTGGAACTAATATAAGATTTGGCCTGATAGCATCGGTATATCGCATTGTTGTTATTTTGTTCCAGTACCAAGTAAAATATTTCACAGGTTTTTGGACTTTAAAAAAAGTTAAATATTTGTCGTTACCTCATATTCTAACAATGTAAGCCATCCAAAAGTTCTCATCAATTTATGTTGACAACTAATTGTCCCATAGCAAAACGCTAAAACATCCAATGAAAAAAAAAACAGAGCATACATCCACAAAAAGAGACGCAAAAGGGACAAGAACACCAACTGACATAATTGAAACATGAAACACAAAAACACACAAACCAACGAGACCAATGGACAGCCGAAAGATGCCGCCTTAGAACATTCATCTGCCACGTAACTAGCAGACGATGCGATTATCCTGGATTATCTGCACACGACCGTCCTACACTTCCGATTATTCAGATGTCTCGAAGAACGTACAATTATGGTGTAAAAAGACTTTCTCATTTTTAGATTACCACACACAAATAGACTGCAAAACGCAGGGACCCCAGCAACGCAGATGAATATGTTAATGGATATAAAAAGGACGTACGTAATACAGTCCGTATCTGTCGGCTGTAGCGAGATCATGCTTGTTATCACCCGAGGAGTCATTCAGAGAGGAGAAGTGGTCGGGGCCCTGTCTTCTCTACAGAGTTTTGGATAGGGTCCGTCATGGAGTCCCGTCGCTACATTCTGTCAGAGTGTAAGTCTTAAGAATGCCCCAACTGACATTCAAAGAGAAATGGTGGTCGGGTCCCTGTCGTCTCTATAGAGGTTTTGACTCCGACTGACATTCAGAGAGGACAGGTGGTCAGGGCCTTGTCTTCTTTATAGATGTTTGGACAGGGCCCGTCATGGAGTCCCATCGTCGCAGTCGGGCAGAGTGCGAGTCTCAAGAACCACTGGAGGGATTTTAATGTAACTTTGTTTGAATGTATTACTCATCGTCCCCTACAAATGTCGCTTGTGTGACCAGGAATGAATTCATTATAAAGTACACGGGTTTATAAGCTATATGAGGACTATGTTTTTATTATTGTTAGTTTATTTCCTGAATCAACGGAACTGAATACATATACTTATATGAATTATTTTAGAAATGATTCTCTTAGATTTAGATTTGCAATGTCGGTTACGCTTATCTTAATATCTTTAGTTACTAACATTTTTGATATTGGTTTGATGAATCCCTGTCCAAGCACAAAAGCATCTATTGAAGAAAGGACTCAAGCGCGGACATGTACGGGCTCCAAAAAGTACCATTGTTTCTGTAGTCCAAACGGAGAAGCACTGGAAGTTTGTGTCGTTCCAAGATTTGTAGATAGGCAAGGTAAATATACAGTGTCATTTCTTCATGTTCTTATGTTGGCGTTTACCATGTGCGAGAGAGATCACATTCAGAGAAACAAGATCCTGTATAATTTTGTGGTGCAAAAAAACCTCCCCACTCTTAATTTACCACACACAACAAAGACAGCAATATCCTATCTTCCCTTTAGAGGGTAAGAAAGAGCCCCATCGCCACAATCAGAGTGCAAAGCTCCAACAACAAAACACCAACACAACCGATGCGAAAACAGAAAGAAGAGCATACTAAGAGATAAAAAAGACAGTCATACGACATATTAACATTAAACACAAAAGACTACACATAAACCAACGAGACCAATGAGTTAAAGAAGATCCTGACGATAATCTCAACAGCACCTTTAAAAGAGCACCAAATTGAGCATCGACGGACCCCTAGCAAGCTAGAGGTGGGACCAGGTGCCCGGGAGGAGTAAGCATCCCCTGTTGGCTAGCCGCACCCGCCGTAGACGTTCATGCACGAAAATGGGCAACCGGTGCCAATTTTGGAGGGCCATTTGTCACACAAGTAGCAAATCGTTTGGTAATCCTGAATTACATGCGCACAACCCTCTCACTTCTCCAATTACCCAGAGGTCTCGAGGTACGTAAAATTGTGGTGTAAAACAAACACCCAAAAGCACAAAGATGAGCATAGAGACGAAAAAGAGACATACCATATATGAACATTAACATTAAAGACTACACCTAAACCAACGAAACCAATGGGCAACCTGTGCCGACATTGTACAGCCATTTTCCACATAAGTAGCAAATGGTTTGGTTATCCTTGATAACGTGCACACAACCCTCTCACTTCTCCAATTACCTAGAGGTCTCGAGGAACGTAGAATTGTGGTGTAAAACAACCTCCCTACTGTTAATTGACCACACACAAACAAATAATTTAAAGAAGATCTATTATCTCAACAGTAATCACAATAGAGCACAACATTCAGCATCGACAAACCCCTAGCAAGCTAGAGGTGGGACCAAATGCCCGGGAGGAGTAAGCTTCCCCTGTTTGGCTAGCCACATCCGCCGTCTATGTTCATGCACGAAACTGAAGCATCTAAAATACATCTGAGATTGTCTATATAGAAAGTGTCATGGCGATTATGTCCGCTAAACGCAGGGACCAAAGCAACAAAGATGAATATGTACTTCTTTACTTATGGTGGAGGTTTTTGTTTGTTTGCTTTGGTTCCTGTTTTGTCCTGATTTTGTATGCCTTCGGTTTCTGATTTTCTGAATTATCGATTTTGTGCTGTATACAGGGGTATGGTCATTATCCCTATTTGTCATGTAAATGGATATAAATACAGTCCGTGCTCTGCCGGCCATAAAGAGCTAATGTATGTCATCATCCGAGGAGGAAATTCAGAGAGGACAGGTGGTCGGAGCCCTGTCTTCTCTCAAGAGGTTTGGATAGGGCCCGTCATGGAGTCTCGTCGTCAAAGTCAGGAAGAGTGCAAGTCTCAAGAATGCGCTGGTACAAGACTGTAGATTGGTCAAGTGCCAAGCCTAGTGTCCGTCTGGTGACACCAGGATCATAAACACGGTATAAAAGGCGTTTGATGATTCTGACGCATTTTCGATGGCGATGCTGTCTACATTTGATCATTCTTATTTTGTTTATCATATCACCATAAAAGGCATGCTGTGTAATTTCCAAAGTAATGCATTCTGTTGCGTAAATAGATCCGTGTTTTAAAAGAAGTTGATCGAAAATTTGTAAAACTTCCAGAAAGGTTTAACTAGCATCCTATCTGGACAAAATGTTGTCCTACGACACTGATGGTCACTTGAACATCTCACTCTATGACAAACATGACGACTTCAATTTCAACATCGCAAACTTTCCTTTTCTGAGTATCAACATCCCTTCATCGCCTGCTTATGGCGTGTTCATATCTAAGTTGATACACTATGTCAGAGCAAGAACCAAATATACAGATTTTTTTTTTATACAGATTTTGCTCTGATATGAGAGCTAAGCGTCTTTCAAATAAGCTTCTTGGTCAGGGAAACGTTTCTGGCCGTTCAGCCTCGTAACCGAGGACGTTCTACGGTCGATATGGGAAACTCATATATTATGATGTTCCACTCTCCAGAATGTTGGACGATTTACTGTCTTAGACCATTTGAAACATCCTACCACTGAATGTACTTGTATCGAAATGGAAGTAACCGGATGTGACAATTCTACCGAATTGAAGTGACGTTTGATGCATGCAAGCATGAGATGCTGACTCATACACGAGAACTATATCAAAAAGTGTTTGTTTTTCTGTTTTCCTGTAGCATCATATCCCACCCATTTTGCTACGTCTTATGGTAAATTTTTGGACATAATAATTTTCATACATTTTGGCCATATTACATTGTTTAGACTGAGGATCACTGACGAGGGTTTAGTACCCGAAACGTGCATGTCTGGTCCATGCTGTAAATTTATCAGGTTTTAAATGATGCTATTGAATTTAAAGACGTTTAACATTACAGAATGTGTAATTGGATACAAAAGAACCATAATATTTAATGGCGTGAACTTCTTAATAGTGAATTGCAAAGGATCAGATTGTCCTGAAACGATTTACCTTAATTAGTCATTAAGTTTTTAAATGTGAGTAATATATTTATAGCTTGACTTCCTTTTCGGTAATCGTCCTTGTATTTTCTACAGCACACCGACAGTTGCATCTGGAATTTACAACGAGACCAATGGGCAACCGGTGCCGACTTTGGACGGACATTTTTCACGTAAGTAGCAAATGGTGTGGTTATCCTGGATTACGTGCGCACAATTGGAACCCTCTCACTTCTCAAATTACCCAGAGGTCTCGAAGAACGTACCATTGTGGTGTAAAACAACCTCCTCATTGTAAGATGACCTCACACAAACAAGACCGCGAAACTCAAAGGCCCAAGAAACACAGATGAATATGTAAATGGATATAAAAAGAGGGCACGTGTAATGCAGTCCGTGCTCTGCCTGCTGTAGCGAGCTCATGTATGTAATCACCCGAGGAGTCCGACTGACATTCAGAGAGGACAGGTGGTCGGGGCCCTGTCTTCTCTAAAGAGTTTTGGACAGTTCCCGTCATGGAGTCCCGTCGTCACAGTCGGTCAGAGTGCAAATCTCAAGAATGCGCTAGTACAAAACTGTAGATTGGTCAAGTACCAAGCCTAGTGTCCGTCTGGTGACATTAAGATCATATCCATGGTATTAAAGGCGTTTGATGATTCCGACGCATTTTCGATAGTTATGCTGCCTACCTTTGATCCTTCTAATTTTGTTTTTAACATCACCATAAAAGACAGGTTGTGTAATACCCAAAGTAATGTACTTGGTTGCGTGTATAGATCCGAATTTTAAAAGAAGTTGACTGTAATTTTTGTAAAATTTCCAGAAAGTCTTAACAAGTTTATGAAAGCGGAAACCTTGACCTAAACTTTTTTTGGTAATTTGTAAATTTCTACTGTGAAAATCCAAAATATCAGTACATGCTCTAGCGTACCGGATGAGCTGTGATATGTAAATGCCGTATGAAGGTAATCTTGGAACATCACCGTCAAGTCATTGGAAATTTACTATGTTGAATCTAAAATCATCTGTTTTGTCATATACACTAGTATGAATCTTTCCGTTTACAAGTTTGATATTTAGGTCCAAAAACGATGTTTCTGTATTTGTAATATTTGCCTTGTTAAGTGTTAATTCTTGTGGATAGATTTCATTCTTATATAATTCAAAAGCAGGATTGTCAATGGTTAGAATATCATCCAGATACCTAGAAGTATTATTGAAACATTTCAGATCATCAAATTTTATTTGCTTTTGAAGATTTTGGATAAATTCTTTTTCATAAGTGTACAGCCCCGACCAGTCGAAAGTTTAACGTCGAGATAAATTCGAAAGTTTCGTTTACTATTCGTCAGCGATTTTTTGAAAGCTACTGAGATGACGAAATTTTGAAAGCTCTAAAATGCTTTCGCAAATCGCTGACAAAAATTTCGTTAACTAATCTTAGCTATGAGCTTTCAAATTTTCGTCATCTCGGAGCTTTCAAAATATTTGAAAGCAATCGCTGACGAAATTTTGAAAGCAATCGCTGACGAGAATTTTGAACGCAATCGCTGACGAAAATTTTGAAAGCTCTCGCTGAGGAAAATTTTGAAAGCTTTTTGAACGTTCGGTTGCCATATTGTTTTTGCAATGGCTGCAGCACGCCTCGGGCGAATTCCTCTACACAGTTTAGAGGATGAAAGAAGCCGTCTTTTTATCGGCGTGGCACTTTAAAAATTCACCTATTGTGAAATATCTTTCAAAAAGCTTCCTATAGTCACAAAGAAGCCCTCATTTAGTCAGAATTTGGCCGGTCAGATGTAAATTTCCAGGTATATATACATTTAAATGGAAGTTGTTCATATATACACATAAAGATGGAATACCTTTACAGGTAATACAAATACAGGTAAATTCAGGTAACTAATTAGTGCAAAGCATACCCTTTTGATACAGGTAAATTCAGGTAACTAATTAGTGCAAAGCATACCCTTTTGATGGCCCCATTCACCCCCAATTAACATAATGTTATTTTAACCAAGTAGGTGTATGGGGAACACACCGATCTGGGAAACACGGAATCTTCAAATAAACTTATAAAAATAAACAAGATACAATATTTAATTTAATCCAGGAATATATATTTTAATTATTAAATCTGAATAAACATCATAATTAATACTATTTCATCAAGCAAATTAAGAATATGATTGCATTGAGTTCGGCCATCTAGGTTTTCTCGATACAAAATAGCTTACGAGAAAAGCTTTCAAAAATTTTGAAAGCTAGTTAACGAAATTTTCGTCAGCGATTAGCTTTCAAAAATTTTGAAAGCTATAGCTGTCGAAATTTCGTTAACTATAGCTTTCAAACTTTTTGAAATCTAATCGCTGACGAAATTTCGTTAACTATAGCTTTCAAAATTTTTGAAAGCTATCGCTGACGAAAATCTCTTGAGTATTCAAAATTTTGAAAGCAATCGCTGACGAAATTTTGAAAGCTAAGCTTTCAAAAAGCTTTTAATTCGTTTACGAATTTCGTTTAGGAAAATAAATCTGCAACAAGAGGCGTACAGTTAGTACCCATAAGAATTCCTACAACCTGCTTTCTTGAAATTTCTAAAAAGTGGGTCCTGTAGCATCATATTCCACCCATCCTTCTACGTCTTTCGATATGCATTTTCGACAAAGTAACTTTCATACTTTTATGGCATATTACATTGTTTAGATTTAAGGATCACTGACGAGGGTTAAGTACCCGAAACGTGCATGTATGGTCCACGTTGCCAACTTATCTGTTCTTAAATGATGCTATTCAATTTGAAGACGTTTACATTTATACCACTTGGTGAGTGTCACTGCTGGTTGACCAGGAGTCCCCGAGGGCACATGTAGCCAAGTTCGATCAATTTCGGTTGATCGTTTCTTCAACGCATTCTTAATTTCTGTTATCAAAATTTCTTGAAAATTCTAAAAAGTGGGTCCTGTAGCATCATATCCCACCCATCCTGCTACGTCTTTCGATACGCTTTTTCGACAAAAAAAAACTTTCATACTTTTTTGGCATATTACATTGTTTAGATTTTAGGATCACTGACGAGGGTTAAGTACCCGAAACGTGCATGTCTGGTCCACGTTGCCAACTTATCTGTTCTTAAATGATGCTATTCAATTTGAAGACGTTTACATTGTATAGATCCTCAACAAATCTAACATAAATATTGTCAAAGAGGAAGGACAAGGCATTACAGAGGTCACTACATATCCATGATTTGAATGATTTGTAGTCTGTCGAAGAAAAGAAACCCTTCGATTCAGATGTACAAATGTAAGTTTTTCGCTCTCGATCAAAACACCATTTAATGAGATTAGATAATCGATCATTAATTTTGTCATGAGGAAGTGTGGTGTACATATCAGAGAAGTCGTATAAAGAAATCGGTTTGGCTTGGAAATTTCAAGATTTCATTCTGTCAATCACATCCCCTATCCACATCTATTTCTTAATAGACCAAAATAAATTTACATCGTTCCTGTTTAGAACCGTTTCACAATATCTAGTCATGTGTTCTTTAATGGCAGTAAGTGCTGACGTCAGATTTCTAGACAAAGTTGTAGTGGAGCAGTTACTAGAATTAGCAATAATTCGAAATTTGTCAGGATACTTATGCAGTTTCGGTATGCAATATAGTGTTGGGGGATCCAATTTAGAAATAAAGATATTGAATGAAGACAGTTCACTGTTATGTCTGCTTAAAATGTTAGATGCACTTTCATTGCTTTTGATATATGTATAAGCAGACGAAAGTTCCGAAACCAAAGTTGATGTGTAGTAATGTTTTCAAATGATAATGGTGTTGTTGGCTGCTTTATCAGCTGGTGCAAAGACAACTTTTTCATGTAATTTACTTAGTTTGGATTTGAAATATCTTCCTGATTTGGAACGTGGATTTTGAAAACCTTTGTTAATAAACGGGATTTTTATGAATCGTCTTTTAGGGGAGGTGTATTTCGCAATAGGATAACGTTTTTACTGTGCGAATGAGACAATGCTATTAAGTTTGAATCAGGCAGTGTTTTTCAAGAATGCAACGTCTGCTTCATCCAAGATAGATTTCAAGTGCATAACTGGTATTGACGACAGAACATGTAACAGCTCATGTCTGCCACCATTAGGTGCTATAGTAAGTAAATCGTTGAGAGAGCGGTAGATTCTGGATCGTTTTCTTTATTGTCTGTTTCGTCTTTTCCCGTGCGACCTGTATTTCCTTTTAGTGTTTTGGCGAATTGAAAAGATGTTGATATTGGTAGAAGCTGAGGAAATATTTCCTTGTCCATAGATTTGATCGTTTAAACAAAGAGGGAACGCAGTCTGAAGTTTGGTGATCCAGGCAAGTTCATCTTAGAGTCGGCGTTTTTTAATTTCGGTCTTACTTTCATTTTTACGTTTTGGAAAAGTCTGAATTGGGGTAATGGTGATACCCGAAATAGAATGATTAGATTTAACAAAGTGATTATAACATGTATAAAGAAAGTTTCTGTGTTTTTGTTGACGTGAGGTTCTGAATTTTTCTTACAGGATACGAAACTGAGGATTTAAAATTTATGAGTCTCCTGTTGCAGACATCATAAGCTAACACTTTTCAACTATTCCACTACTTTTCGTCCTAGCTTTCTATTACAGACTGAAAGAAAGAATCTACACCATATAGCTACAAAAATAGAGATTCATCTAGAAATATTTTCTTATAAAAACTGACTAAAATGGCGGCGCCCATCTTTCCAATTCTTGGTTGAAGAAAAATAAATTGGTCTGTATGTATCTTCCTTATTTTCGTTCATTTTCCCACTTGTTTTGAATATATGTGTTACCATTAAAGCTTCCTCAGAGCAAGCGGGCCCTTCGGGCCCGCTTGCTCGCTTCGTTCGCTATAAAAAGAGGACATGCGTAATACAGTCCATGCTCTGTCGGCTGTAGCGAGCTCATGTATTTAATCACCAGAGGAGTCCGACTGAAATTCAGAGAGGACTGGTGGTCGGGGCCCTGTCGTCACAGTCAGTCAGAGTGCAAGTCTTAAGGATACGCTTGTACAAGACTGTAGATTGGTCAAGTAACAAGCCTAGTGTCCGTCTGGTGACATTAGGATCAAATCCACGGTATAAAAGGCGTTTGATGATTCTGATGCATTTTCGATGGTTATGCTGCCTACCTTTGATCCTTCTAATTTCATTTTTCATATAACCATAAGAAATAGGTTGTGTAATACCCAAAGTAATGTACTTTTTCATGTTTATAGATCCGAATTTCAAAAGAAGTTGACAGTAATTTTTGTAAAATTTCCAGAAAGTCTTAACAAGTTTATGAAAGCGGAAACCTTGACCTTAACGTTTTTTTTGGTAATTTGTAAATTTCTACTGTAAAAATATAAAATATCAGTACAATATAGACTCTTAAAATGACAGTCAAACAGCACTAGCACATCACGAACCCGCACAAACATTGATATTCATACAATCATGTATCTACCATGTTAATCGCCTCCAAATTCCATAACATCATTTATGGACAGATCAATTTGCAGCTTGCATGTTTCGGGTACTTAACCCTTGCCAGTGATCCTCAATCTTAACAATGTGATATTGCCAAAGAGTGTGAAAACTTTAACATTCAAAGAGTGTGAAAACTTTAATATTCAAAAATGTTTCGAAAGACATAGCAAGATGGGTATGTTAAGGTGAAAAGAGGACCCACGTTTTAGAAATTTCAAGAAATTGTGATAATTTTTGAAATCGTTTAAGAAAAAATCAACCGATGATGATCAAACTTGGCTACATGAGTCCTTGGTACTTCTGGTCCACCAGTAGACATACAAATGTACTCACTACGTGATACAAATAATAAACGTCTTCAGATTCATAATATATGTAACGGTTCAAATTGCCTTATGTGTAATGAATTTGAAAACATTGATATATTCTTAACTTACCTACAACAGTTACTGTAAATGTTATAAAAGCGTATGAGATCACTGCATCCAAAATGATCAGTGATATTCTGGATTGTCAATATCACCAAACAAGACATTTTGACCTGATATGTATATTAGTACATCGGTATTTGAAAAGCGTTCATAAAACTGTTGTGGCTGGTGTTGAATGAATACTTAACGGGAGAGGTAAAGTCTCCTCGGTCTTACTTTGGAAAGTTGCTGGTTCCGAGGTTGGCATCCGTTCCAATGGGAATTCTAGTGATCTGGCCTTGTCTTCTCGATTTTGAGACCGAATAACTGATTGGTATTTTTTAGGCATTTTCTAAAACATGTATTGTGAGTTGAGATTTTCTTCTTTCATGTAATTAGTACATGCAATACTAGATAAAACATGCCTCTCTAATTGGTTTACGGTATGGTGCACATAAATCATGCGAGCTTTCCATGCATAATAAATGATGAAGACGAATGCCTGAAGGGAGAAAAAGGATACAAACAAACATTATTTCACTCACAGTTTAATTTAATCCGTTTCTGTTTAGAGAAACGCCATATATCATTCTGTCATACTTTTCAATGATGTTTAACTATGACATTTGACCTTTTTTCTACTTTAGGGCACCCAGTCAGTACCTATTTAGCAATGGAGCTTGAAACATGTATGTATTGCAAAATAACAATTCTATTTTATCCTATAAACACCATTCTTAATTCAGCCCCTATCCACTCTATTCTGTCCCATTGTATCCTATCCTACCATATTTATGTGACTGAGATTTTGTGGGAAAATGTTCACTCTTATAGATTTTATTCAAATTCAATATCGGCAATTTTTATTTGACACATCCCAATATATGTCGTTTTTAACCCCCCCCCCCCCCGTGCCAAGGCAAATTATATAAAATTTGTTTGTGACCACAAGAGAAAAGATAAATTGAGTAAACAAAGTTATTTCATATCGCATTCAAATCTTTTAAACAAAAAAACTACAATTATTTTTGTCCCTTTTTAAGCACCGTCATTGGCTCGTTGACATACAAATAATATCTGCACATTACGATATAACAGTGGAGATATGTGTATTCTAATCTGTTTTTTTTTTTCTGGAACCGTTCCCACCATAGAATACAGAAATATATATCATGATATAAAACTTTGACCATCCTTTTGTACATGTATGAGTTTTGTGATTTTGTATGTTTATGCAGTATTGACTCTTAAAGTGAACGAGTGTGAGAAAATAATTAATTCG
Source organism: Pinctada imbricata (assembly GCA_033119305.1). Taxonomy (NCBI): domain Eukaryota; kingdom Metazoa; phylum Mollusca; class Bivalvia; order Pterioida; family Pteriidae; genus Pinctada; species Pinctada imbricata. Next base: position 3,039,778 of record VSWD01000003.1, read on the forward strand.
GAAAAATAAGATTTTTCCTATCATTTACTGAAAAATATATGAAGTAATGTTGATGCATATGCATTTCATTTCAATCTGGGACAATAAACAAAATCCGCACACCTAATTGACATATTCAAAATTCGTTGCTGTAGAACAATTTTCATTGGAATGTAATTTTGTATTATTCGTGTACTGGGACAAAAACGTAGAAAAAAGTAAACCATAGCAGACTTTTCAGCTTTTAAAGTTAAGAATATAAAATGCTACAGTTATCTCTTTTGTATTCCTATTGCATTATATATTGTGTATTAGATGCCTTATCATTTTTATCGAAAAATGTTAACCTTAATGAATATCGAAGAAGTACCTATTTGGTCTCACAATGGAGAAGTCATGGCAAAATGATTTTCCATTGGAACAGTTGTAATCTCCTAAAAGTAAGGAGGAGATCTCCAACAACACCAGGTTAAATTACAGCATTCCAAAACGAGACCAGGCTCCCGGAAAGAGTTAGCGTCTCTTGTTTGCATATAACAAACCTCGCATCGGGACCATGCAAAATTGTCCGATTTGGTTATTGTCTCGCTGTATGTTCGAACAGAAAGTAAAACTGCCGAAATCATATTACAGGAAGCACAATCGAGAAGTCTACGAATTTTGGTAAAAAAGCCCAGAATATCCCTAGGTTGCGCTGTATATTTCTTTTAATATATATATTAAACGTTTTCAAATTCAATATCACATTACTCTTGCACACAGACAAAATCTGATACGGAAGGAATTCATTTGAAGGGAAACGTGTATTTAAGCACAATTTTCATTGATGTAAGTTTACTTCCTGAACCCCGGAACTGAATACATATACTTATAAATCATTTTGGGAATATTTCTTTTACACTTAGATTCAGAATGGCGGTAACGCTTCTCGCATTGTTTTTAATTACTGAACTTTATGATATTGGTTTGATGTATCCCTGTCCAAGCACAAATGCATCTATTGAAGAAAGGACACAATCACTGACATGTACGGGCTCTAAAAGATATCATTGTTTCTGTGGTCCTAACGGTGAAGCAGTGGAAGTTTGTGCTTTTCCAAAATTTATTAATAAAGAAGGTAGGTTTTCAGTGATATTTGATTATGTTTTTGGATTTTCACTGCAGAAATTTACAAATTACCAAGACATTTTAGGTGAAGGATTCCGCTTTCATTAACAAATTAAAACATTCAGCTTCTTTGAAAATTCAGATCTATACAAACAAAAGAGTATATTCCTTTGGGTACGTAATTATAGTGATTTCTAGATTCGGGCTTAGCACCATAAATACCAGAACATTTTCAGACAATTCTCAGACTCAAGAATATTCTCAGCTGTCAATTAGTTTCAATTCTAAGAAAGTGTTGCGACATGATCAAACTTAAGAATATTCTCAGCAGAGACGCGTCAATATTAACGTAAGGTCAGTTGTTAAAGACGACGTCAGTATCAAAACGCGACGTTATGCGTGGGTTTTTTTTTTTTTTCGCTTTTTATAAAGTGATTCTTTTTTTTACAAACACTTTTTAGATAACGAAAGTCTAAAGCGACAGCTTTTTCCATGGTACAATTTTGAGCTTATTTTGAAACTATCTAGAAGATATAAAAGTTTATAGAATAATGGAGTAGTGCGATTCGAGTATTTATATCGTCTTATTACAGAGGAAACTTAAAATTAATAGAGGTATGATACTTACATGGCGTCAAAAAAAAAACTGTAATAAGGAATGTGGAAAAGAATACTCTTTAGAGATAGGACAATGAATTAAAATTCTTGTTCAATGTAGAGGAAACCAAACATGTAATATTTTTCGGAAAATACAGGGAATAAGGGGCAATGAGGGGAGGACCATTTGATCCTAATTTTGAAATAAATACTCTGCCAGAGAAAATGTTTAAAATAGATTACCTAACCCTATTGATGGTAGAAAATAAATATTCTGACCTATAGACTACATAATGAAATTTCTTTCTCGAAACCCACCTTGCCTAATTTTATCAACATTTTCACAACAGAATCATCGATATCTGCGCTCTCGAGGCTAGGGTAATCAAGCTGCCGACTATCCCTCTAACAAATCGATTATAGGCGGATGGAGCCAGTTGGATATGACACTCAACCTCCCCCCCCCCTTCTAGATATAAAAAAATTATATAATGGCTAATTTGTGGAAGCAGCGGTAGAGGGATAGAGTTAACTGAAATCAGACATTTTTCCCTCATTTTAATCCTACTTTTTGAATAAGAATGAGCGTCTATCGGACATTTTTCAAGTTAACGTACTACGGACTTTGCACTCCAGACTTTGCACTTTAGGGGTCATATACACGAAATAAGGCGGGATTAGAAACGTTAAATTAGAACACACATGGATAAAATGACTATGGATAACTTTAATATGAATTTATTCAAACGAAAATAAATATATTCTTCAAGCGGAGTACTCTAAGTTAATAGAAATAGAATTTATATTTTCGTTTCTGACAAGTCCCTTCGAAATGCGATGTCCGAAATCCGACGTTTGCGAGCATGAAAAATGTCATTCTGACGTTTACACAACCTCAATTTCTTGGAGAATGAGAGCGTAAGTGAAAGAAGGAAAATATTTTTAAGGTATTGATGCGCTTTTAAGAAAATGAAAATGTCAGAAGTGTTGCTAGTTAGACGAATATATCTTTCTCATATGCATGCAGTTTCTTTAACGATAAATTCAAACCGAAAAATCCATGTCCCAATAATAGTTATACGGTTAAAATGAAACAACCAACATTTTTCGAAAAAGAGCATGAGAAACTAACCCTTTTTTGAAATATATTTCATCTGATGTGGATGATTCAAACGTAAAAAAGATTGATGACATGTACATGTACATTATTTTGTATTATTACATAATAACTATTTGAAAGTTTCTGACTTGCCATTTTTATAACATCATGTATTGATTTTCATTTGAGACAAAAATATTTTGCCAAACTGACAACCCTGACCTGACTTAATTTAACATTATCCTCAGAAAAGTTCATTTTTGACAAGGTGATATAAACTATAAAAATTACAAGTAAGGAGAAAATAATATAATTACTAATGTAAAAAATTCATATGTAGTCAATCTATACTCAAATTGTATTTCATCATTTCATTTACTTGATTGAATGCTACGACAAACGTGGATAATGACCATATCTCTATATACAGCACAAATTGAATAACTCAGAAAATCATGAGCCGGATGCATATAAAATCAGGATCAAGCAAACAAACAAAAACCTCCACCACCCGAAGAGAAGCGAACTCTGGAAATGGGAGTGAGACCAGGTGCCCAGGAAGAGTCAGCATCTCCTGCTTGCATGCAACACCTGTCGCTCCAGTTCGGTAGAATTGTCACATCCGGTTACTTCCATTTTGAAAGAAATAAAGTGTAATCCTTGGTTGGATGGTACAAATGTCTATGACAGAATATCATCCACCATTCTGGAGAGTGGGACATCATACTGAATAACGAGTTCTACCTATAGACCGTAGAACTTCCTCAGTGATGATGTTAGTCAGTCACAAACATATCCATGACTGAGAAGCTTATCTGAATAAATATCAAAGGAATACCTAACCGTCATTCAGTCTCAAAATCGAGAAGGCAAGGCAAAATTGTGAGAATTTCCATCAAAACGGTTGCGAACCCTTGAATGAACAACATTCCGAAGTGAGACCAGGTACCCGTAAAAGACGCCTAGCTCTCTGTATATTTGGTACTGGCTCTGGCATAGCGTATCAACTGAGATATGAACACACCATAAGCACATGAAGCAGGCGATGAAGGGATGTTGCTACTCAGAATAGGAAAGATTGTAATGCTGAAATTGAAGTCGTCACGTTTGTCATAGAGTGAGGTGTTCATGTGACCATCAGTGTCGTAGGACAATATTATGTCCAAATAGGATGCTGAATTATTTATCTCTGTAGTTTCTCTGCCTTCAAACACCGACGGATAGATATTGCTCAGGTAATCCGCGAATTTTGAATTATTGATGGTCAACACATCGTCTATGTATCTGTAAGTGAAGTTGAAGTCAGAAGCTAAGTATCCTTTCCCTTCAGAGACCAAAGATTGAATGAATTCAGCTTCGTACGAGTAAAGAAAAATGTCGGCAAGGAGTGGAGCACAACTGGTCCCCACTGGAATTCCGACAATTTCATGGAAAACCTTTCTTTCGAACACCACAAAAATGTTGTCGATCAGGGATGTAAACGTCTGTTTCAGTGTACTTATTTTCAGAATCAGTCTTTTTTTTACAAAGTAGGTTTTGTCATAGTCAACAACAATGAATTGTGCTTGCGATTGCCGTTCTTGTTTGTAAACGCATTACTTTTTGCGACTCTCTTTTTCGATTTAGAATGTTGGATTGTAGTCTAAAGTGTCGAAAAATCATAGGCTTTGATAGAATGGGCTCTACTAAAATGAGTGGATTTAAGATGTTCTAAAGGTTCCTTCGAATTCTTTAAAATCTACATCTGGTTGATACCGCTATTGGATATTCTGTCGAACAATATTTTGAAGCCAAGATTTGATTTGAACTTTGATGATTAAGATCGATAAAGATTTGGAAGAATATTTCTAGGAACAAGCGATGAAATACCTAGAAACAAATGGCCTTCGCGTCGCTCGTTTGATATGCTTTGAGTCTATTATAAATGTTAGAAATATAGGGAAAGATGTATCTCGGCTTTGACCAGCAGAGACAGCCGACAATACATACATTTATTGGTATGATCATAAAGATAATAATAATTAACCCCTTGAAAAGATTGAAGATTCGCTAATGAGATAAAAGAACATTTGCAAAATGTAACTAGGAATAACTGAAACCACGGAACCGAAAAGGGAGCAAGCATTTCGTTTTTTGTGTGAGGGAGGAACTTTTTCCAGTCCGATCCTTTTTCAGCAATTCTAAGTCGGAACATTTAATTTATTATTTATCTTCAAATGTTGGCAACGCGATCAGTGTTTTCGTTTCGTTTGCATGATGAAGTATCTTTTAAAGTGGATTAACTCCTTATACGTATTCGTTTTATTTATGACCGTAACAATAAACATATAGGCTAAAAATACTCTTCAATTTTATTTTTATAACCTTGAAAATGTTCAAAGTCATTCATTTGAAGCTTAAGGTAATTTCTGCTTTTTCAATGTCCGATAACGAAGACAAATATGGATAATGACCATATCCCTGTATACAGCACAAAATCAATAATTCAGAAAATCTGAAACCGAAAACATACAAAATTAGGATAAAACAGGAACCAAAGCAAACAAACAAAAACCTCCACCACATGAAAAGAAGCGAACTCCCAATATGGGAGTGAGACCAGGTGCCCAGGAAGAGTCAGCATCTCCTGCTTGCATGCGACACCCGCAGCTTCAATTCGGTAGAACAACACATTCGGTTACTTCCATTTTGGAAGACATAGAGAAGAATCGTTGTTTGGATGGTTCAAATGGTGAATGACAGGATATCATCTACTATTCAGGAGAGTGGGACATCATAGTGTATGACGACTTCCATATATCGACCGAAAAATTCCTCAGTGACTATGTTAGTCGGTCACAAACATATCCCTGACTGAGAAGCTTATCTGAAAGACGCCTAGCTCTCAGAACAAATCCGTATATTTGGTGCTTACTCTGGCAAAGCTTATCAACTGATATATGAATACGCCAAAAGCAGGCGAAGAAGGGATGTTGCTACTCAGAAAAAGAAACTTTGTAATGCTGAATTGGAAGTCGTCAGATATTCTTACTATCGACAATCCTGTTTTTGAAAAACATCTAAATATTATTAATTCAAAAGAATTGATTCTAAACAAGGCAAACGTTAAAAACAAAGAAACACCATTTTTAACCTTAATATCAAAATTCATAATGGGGAGATTCATACAAGTGGATATGATAAAAGAGATAATGTTGATTCAACATAGTAAATTTTCCCTGTTGATGTTCCTAGATTGCCGTCATTAGGTATCTACATTGCACAGCTCATCCGGTATGCCAGAGCAAGTACTGATTTTTTGGATTTTCAGAGAAAAATTTGCAATTTGCCAAGAAGGTTTTAAGTCATGGTTTTCGCTTTGACAAACAAGTAAAGACTTTCTGGATATTTTACAAAAACTATTGCCAACTTTTGAAAGCATCACTGATGAGATTTTAATATACGATACACGTGTCTGTTGCAGAACAATTGGTTTGAAATTTTCTTCATGAACATATAGAGTTTGAACACTTCCGTATCATTCTTTTGAAATTCGGACCAAAACAAGCAACGGCATATATTACTTTGGGTAAATCACAACCTGCATTTCATGGTTACATAATTAAGAAAATAATAAGGATCAATGGTAGACAACATAACCATCAAATGCATCAGAAGCATCAAACACCTTTTATTCCGTACATTTGATACTCATGTCACCAGACGGACTGTTTGGCTTGGTACTTGACCAATCATTAGTCTTGTACCAGCGCTTTATCAAAACTTTCACTATGACTGATTGTGAGGATGGGACTCCATGACGGATCCTGTCTTAACCTCTTTAGAGAAGACAGGGCTCCGACCACCTGTCCTCTCTGAATATGAGTCGGACTCCTTGGGTGATAACTTACATGAGCTCGCTACAGCCGGCATAGGACGGATTGTATTACGTATTACATATCCCTCTCTGTTGCTTGGCCCTGTATGTTTTACGGTCTTGTTTGTATGTGGTTATCTAACAGTGAGCGGGTTGTTTTACACCACAATTGTACGTTCTTCTAGACCTCTTGGTAATCGGAAAAGTGGGAGGGATGAGTGCACGTAATCAAGGAATGTCTACTGTTTCCGTGGGGTCCCTGACTGTAAGATGTTTCTGATCTGTGCAATTGTGTTTCATGTCCCCTTTGCGTCTTTTTCTGTGCGTGTATGTTCTGTGTTTCTGTAATTGTTTTTTAAGGATTTAGCTGTGGGTACTGCAACCAGATGTTGTTACTTCAACGGCCGTCCAAAGTTGCTACCGGTTGCCAATTGGTCTCGTTGGTTTATGTGTGGTCATTTGTGTTTCATGTTTCTATGATGTGACTTTGTGTTCCTTGTCACTTTTGCGTCTCTTTCTGTAGGTGTTTTTGCGTTTTCCTGTGGGTGCTGCAAACCACTGTGGCTGAAAACACCTCCTTTCTCTTACAAATTATGTATTTGGTAAAACGTCCTTAAATTCAATAGCATCATTTAAAACCTGATATATTTACAACATGGACCAGACGTGCATGTTTCGGGTACTAAACCCTCGTCAGTGATCCTCAGTCTAAACAATGTAATATGGCCAAAAAGTATGAAAATTATTATGTCTAAAAATTACCAAAAGACGTAGCAGATTAGGTGGGATATGATGCTACAGGAACCACGTTTTAGAAACTTCAAGAAATTTTGTAACAGATAATTTCAAATGCGTTGAAGAGACAGACGATCAACCGAAGTTGATCGAACTTGGCTACATGTGCCCTCGGGGACTCTTTGTCCACCAGCAGTGACACTCACCAAGTAGTTCAAATTGAAATATAAGTAATGACTGTAGCATTTTTGGTGTTTCATGTTTATAAAAAGAAGTTGTTGAAGTGGGATGGCATTTGTTAAGTAAGCTTAGTGAGGTCGTGTAGTATCCTGCTTAAACTGTGTTACATCACGGTGATCAGCCAAAAAAGAGACATTTGCTGATGTAGCGCTTGACCATGAAAGTACCATTGATGATGTGCAATTCTGAAAGGAAATGCCACCTCATACAATAACGCTTTCGCCATCCCATCTGTCAGCCTCCCGAACACAAAAAATCTGCACAGCGTTCACCTCCTCGTCACCAAACACAATTGCCGCTTAAATGGAACCTGGACTCTCCCGTAAACAAAACTTCCACCCATTGACTTTGCGACCAACACTGACGTCTTTATGTCAACCGATTTTGTCGTTTCATTGCTTCTTAACATCAATTCTCTGTACGGACCAAAGAATGTCAATGACATGTTGGCAGGGCATGTCATGGATTTTAGAGATTTTTGGTATGAAATACTAATATGTAAATCAACCCCAGTTTTTTTTCAAAAGGGTTGTTGTTGCCATGGTAACCTTGTCTGAAGTTTCAAAAATCGGGAAAATTCCTAGAACGAGGTATATTAGTAGGCTTCGTTACTATAGAAACAGGTACTTTTTTTTATTTAAAATTATTTTGATTATTTTTTTTTCAGTCTTTATTATTATTCATATTTGTTAAATTCGTTTACAATCATCTCGGATGCTTTTTGAGTACAAGATGAAAAAGATGAAACGTCAGCAGTATCTATCCTTTTTATCTAACAAAATTTTAAAGTAAGCATGGACTCTTGTGGGGGATATGCAAGACGTTTGGCAAATAAAGAGAATATACAGCTCGACATAGTCAATACAGAGATGTTCCAACAATAAACCTATTCGTAGAAAAATTTCTAACCAATTGATTATGCATCAGACCTTCGAATATTGAATTTTATCAGTGATGCTTGCATTCAAAGTGGTTTTTAGACACAGCTTAACTTAATTGCAGAAGCACCCTCTGGCTATCTTTTTAAAACTTGAACAAATTGCTGAGAGTGCGCGGCTCCAACTTTCCAGTAGAAACGATGTAGTAGCGTATCCTCATAAAATATATCTTCAAAATAACATTGGAGTGCTAAGATATTAAAGGACACAGGTCACTAAAATTTACAAATGGTATTTTAAACCAAATGTGATAGAACCTATCAGTAAACTCAATCCCTATGAGAACCCCTAATTAACAAGATCAGAACGGCTCGATTATGTTATTAAAAATAGCACTTTACCGAAGATTGCCAAAGATTGCTATGGTGGCTGATTTGTGCCATGTCGCGTTGTCGCGCCGCGCTTTGTCGCGTTGTCGCGCCGCGCTTTGTCGCGTTGTCGCATTGTCGCGTTGTCGCCTTTAAAATGATTGAAGGAATGTATTTTCAACTGAATATGGTGGCTGATTTGTGCCATGTCACGTTGTCGCATTGTCGCGCCGCGCTTTGTCACGTTGTCGCATTGTCGCGCCGCGCTTTGTCACGTTGTCGCGCCGCGCTTTGTCGCGTTGTCGCGTTGTCGCGCCACGCTTTGTCGCGTTGTCGCGTTGTCGCATTGTCGCGTTGTCGCGATGTCGCATTGTCGCGTTGTCGCGTTGTCGCATTGTCGCGTTGTCGCATTGTCGCGTTGTCGCATTGTCGCGTTGTCGCATTGTCGCGTTGTCGCATTGTCGCGTTGTCGCGTTGTCGCATTGTCGCGTTGGCGCCTTTAAAATGATAGAAGGAATGTATTTTCAACTGAACCGTTTAGATTCATTCATAAATTAAATGTTTGAAACAAAAAGGGTATATTTTCTACTTTATTTTGGGGCAAAATGCCTGTTTTCCGTTTTAAAATAACAGATTTCTGGACAAATTCTATAAATTAATTATCTTAACTAGAATTAGAGATTCAAATCTACATTCATATAGAAAATAATTCATCTCATCAAATGAAAGTAAAAAGAATGTAATAATTCATTTAAATCAGTATTTTTGGGTAAAATATTTTATTTCATGCAAAAACCAAACAAAATCCACTTAATTTGAGAAAATAGTAACTATTTCTGTTAATCTGCCTTTATACAATATATCTTTTTTGCCCAAAATATCAAACAAATTAATAAATGATACCTAAAACTCATATATGTTAAGGACAAATTATGATATACCCAAGATTACATTTTTCAATCTCATTAATAATGTAGCATTTCAAAGAAATAAAGATTTTTCAGAAATCTGCGATTTTAAAATAAAAATTCAGGCATTCCCCCCAAAATAGCAAAATAATCAAACCAATCTCTTCTAGCTCATTTCACATGATTACTTAAGTATCATTACGTAATAGGAAACCTTTCCTGCTTTGAATTACTAAAGTATATAAATTTTAAAAATTATTCAAAGAAATAAGTGATTTTTGCACAAAAATTAGGGGGGTTTTGCCCCAAAATAGCATAGAAATTGAATTTCAGTTCTCACATTAAATTCCAATACCTACATGATAAGAAGTATCCTAACAAAGCTAAAATGTGTCAATTCAGGCAGATTAAAAGAAATAGTAATTTTTTTCTCAAAATAAGTGTTTTTTGCGTGAAATTGCATGACATTTTGCCCCAAAACACTGATTTAAATGAATTATTAATTCATTTTTACTTTCATTTGATTAGATAATTTATTTTCTATATGAAAGTAGCTTTGAATCTCTAATTCTACTTAAGATAATGAATTTATAGACTTTGTCCAGAAATCTGTTATTTTTAAACGGAAAACAGGCATTTTGCCCTTAAATAAAGTAGAAAATATACCCTTTTTGTTTCAAACATTAAATTTATGAATGAATCTAAAGGGTTCAGTTGAAGATACATTCCTTCTATCATTTTAAAGGCGCCAACGCGACAACGCGACAATGCGACAACGCGACAATGCGACAACGCGACAATGCAACAATGCGACAACGCGACAATGCAACAACGCGACAAAGCGCGGCGCGACAACGCGACAAAGCGCGGCGCGACAACACGACAACGCGACATGGCACAAATCAGCCACCATAGATTGCAGATATTTAATTAGCTACGCCGTGTGACGTCATTTTTGTGATTAAACTGGTTTATGACTAAAGCGCATAGTGTGTACTTTGGTACTATATATAGATATATATACAGGATCCATTAGTCACCATGGTTATGTTACATGCAAAGTAATTGTTAAAGAAGGTATTTTTTTTTTACTCATTACGATTTTTTGCAAGAAAGAAAAGTCTGTTATATATATCTAGCATTTCTTTTGTGTAATTTAATTACAAATTCGGATTGGTTTTCTTCGTACATGTATTTGTACGTCTATTAGGCTAACCCACTATGAAATCCCAATTAAGAAATACACATGTCAATCAATCGTGCAGGGTACGTACATGCCGCGTATTCATTACCCGCCAGGTGTAAAATCATTAGAGCGTGATATGCCCATGCGATCATTCCAATTAGATGGGAGAGGGAAGATAAGAATATCTATATAATAAATTTAATTTCAGACTTGAAATTTCCATAAATTCAAATTTCAACTTGAAAGTTTAATTTAATCTAAATAAACATGATTAAATAATATAATTATGTAAAATACCTGCTACTGTACCTACGGTCAGTTTGCATGTATAATGTACGTTTTCACTGCATCCTGCTCACACGACAGAGATTCTAAAGAGAATTATATTTTCTTTCATATCTTTTTCTTATTTTCGTTTTGATTCAAAGATCGTAGCTAAAAAAGCATTGATTTGCTGTTAAAATAATTGTCCCGTATACAGAAATTGTCATATTAAAAAGCTCAAGTTCAATAAAATCAAGGAATAAAAGAAGATTTAAAAAAATATCAAAGAACAAGAAAAAATATGAGTCAAAATGGAAAAAGGTTTGAAAAATCATTGGGGAGAGGGGTTAATGAAATAACTTTTATGAAAGAATTTCTTTTTTAATTCGCAAGAATCCGAATTCGACCCCTCCCCTCTCCACCAATAAAAAGTAATGGGGTATTCAACATTCTTTTTTTTTCTCTCTCTCTCTCTTAAATTTTGCTATATAGTCCTGATTTTTGAATATTTTAAATTACTTGTAAACTATTGTTAAAAAAAACAAAAAACATATATACATATTTATTAAACCGAAAAAATTCGACCACTTTTTCCTTCCCTCCGTTTATTTAAAACGTGATTTCTGATCAATTTTAACACCCCTTCACCTTTTTTTCCGAGCGACCGTCGTGCATTATAATTGATTTTATACGAAAACTAAATATAAAAAAAGTATAAAGACACAGTGCACCCGTTTTAAAGAAATCGACAAGCACGGTCCACCGAAATTTTGATGATCATATCCTAAAATTGATAGCGAGAAGTCAGCGGGAAACTTTATGAAAAGTGTACCTATATCTATAATTATAGGTATAGGTAAAAATAAATATTCTTCATATACAATTTCCATATGTCTGAATTATACGGGTTTACTTTCTTCTTTATTCTCGTGTAATTTGAAAAGGGGTTGATTTGGACGCAAGTCTTCCTTCTACCACACGTCAAACCATGATAATACGCCTCGGATAAACCCTATGTTACGTAATACAAAGTTGACCTGTATTAGGACGACAGGTATCATCAGAGAGACAGAGCCTCGTTTTCTTCCATGAATGCAGATGGGGCGGATCAAGAGGTTTAATAAAAATCGGAGTACAAAGCAACGAAGGGTTAATGAATCTAGCTGTGGAAAGTGAAGTACTAAAATAACTGAAGAACCTTACTTAAGCGAGTAATAAATAGTTTGACTGAAATTACATACTAGTAAATGTCTCTATCTCCCGACAAAAAGACCCCATTAATAATTGCTAGGGGAAATCACTAGTTTTCTTGAAAAGCTCCTATAGTCCCTTCCTAGTATATCACGGTCTTATAAACATTAATCTTATTTGAATTACTGATTCATTGAAAAAAAAAACCCAAAAGAATCGGACTACACATTAAAAATTCACATAAAACTCTATAACAGGAGTGAAATCTATAACAGGAGTGAAATGTATACATGTATTTAATTTTACAGCTAGAAAATGAATCTCATTGATAATTTTGCTAACACTACTTCCGAGATAACATTCAAATTTTCCCATTGATAAAAAGACTCGGAAGTTCAAGAGATGGACGATGAAAGACAGAAATATATATTTACAAGTCTTCGATGTACGATCATGCATGTAGGATATGCATACAAATATCAAAAACCATAAAACATGATAGGATCATTGGCCGAATCGTACGGTAATATAGAGAGAAACCCTTTAGTGTTTCGCTAAATTATATAAAAAATATTACGCATACATACATGTACTTGTGCAGTCTTTATAAATTGAAGAAAATAATGATTATAATAAAAAAAATAATGATAATTAGAGGCAAAAATACTCCATTCCTTTAAATTACAAATTCCGGTCTCCATTTCTTTATAAATATTACGCCTTGGATAAATAGCTATTGAATGTACACGACAAGAAGCCTTCTGTATTCAGTGCATAATTCTATGAACCGAGATAAATAATTAACTTTTTGTACCGATTTTTCATCATAGAAAAATGTTTAAACTTTAATAAGATCAAATAGACCTGTCACCAGTAGATCAAAACTATCACCACTAGTCCCCCATTCCCATCATGTCACTGGAATATACAGCGGCGCACATCACAAAAGTGACGTCAGTCACGTGCCAACCTCGTTTTGGCTTCACAAATATGCATATTTCACAAGCGCCGCCCACGAACCCCTAAAGAAACCCAGTAAACGGCTATCGCGTGCAGGGAAACTGCGAGAATGGTATTTCTGTTACATAATCAACTTTATAATTCGGGTAAAGATAACTTTGATTTGGTGTCCCGTGTCCTTTAACCTCCTTTAATTTCGATGATATTCTTCGATGACATTGCAGGTTTCCGAAATAGCTTAATGAATATTTATGACGTTAAATTGATAAGCATCAAACAAAGCTCCTTTCATACAACAGAGCTAGAAAGAAGTAATTAATACACTTCACAAATATCACCATCACAGGGAACGAGTTACAGAAGATCATGACGACAATCTCAACAGCACTCACAATTGAGCACAAAACTAAGCATCGGCGGACCCCTAGCAAGCTAGAGGTGGGACCTGGTGCCCGGGAGGACTAAGCATCCCTGTTGGCTAGCCGCACCCGCCGTCGATGTTTAAGCACGAAAATGAAAACAATATATAAAACACATGCACTGTCTGACTGGCGACAATGTCAGGGAAATATATTCAGAACACTAAGCCTTTCTGTCAAACCCCTCGCGGGGAACCTTTTTACGAGTTCCACAGGACAAAGGGCATAAGTGTGACACAAATGAGTTACAGAAGATCCTGAAGACAATCTCAACAGCACTCTCAAAAGAGCATAAAAAAGAAGCATCGACGGACTCCTAGCAAGCTAGAGGTGGGACCAGGTGCCTGGGAGGAGTAAGCATCCCCTGTTGGCTAGCCGCAACCGCCGGCGATGTTCACGCACGAAATGAAAACAATATATGAAACACATGCACTGTCTGATGTTATGTCTCTATAGAAAGTGCTATGGCGACAATGTCAGAGAAATATATTCAAAACACTTACTGTCACGTTTGAAGTAGCCTATTTGGACAAAATCATGCGTCGGTAATACCAAGTAAATCGTACATGGAGTGAGGCATTCAAACGAGACCAGATTGATATGCTTTATTCGAAAGTATATTATAATGTCTTTGAATATATTAAGGATCGTCAATATTAACGTTAGATCAGTTGCTAACGACTACATCAGCGTCAAAGAGTTAAAGAAGATCTTGACGAAAATCTCAACAGCACTCACAAAAGAGCACCAAATTGAACATCGAAGGCCCCTAGCAAGCTAGAGGTGGGACCAGGTGCCCGGGAGGAGTAAGCATCCCCTGTTGGCTAGCCGCACCCGCCGTCGATTTTCATGCACGAAAATGATCAAATTATATAAAATACATGCACTGTATGAGGTTATGTCTATAAAGAAAGTGCTATTGCGACCATGTCAGGGAAAATATTCAAAACACTTACTGTCAAACACCTCGCGGGGAACTTTTTTACGAGCTCCACACGTCAAAGGGCATAAGTGTGACACAAATGAGTTAAAGAAGATCCTGACGAAAATCTCAACAGCACTCACAAAAGAGCACCACATTCAATATCTACGGACCCCTAGCAAGCTAGAGGTGGGACCAGGTGCCCGGGAGGAGTAAGCATCCCCTGTTGGCTAGCCGCATCCGCCGTCGATGTTCATGCACGAAAATGATCAAATTATATAAAATACATGCATTGTCTGAGGTTAATATGTCTATATAGAAAGTGCTATGGCGACCATGTCAGGGAAAATATTCAAAACACTTACTGTCAAACCCCTCGCGGGGAACTTTTTTACGAGCTCCACACGGCACAGGGCATAAGTGTGACACAAATGAGTTAAAGAAGATCCTGACGAAAATCTCAACAGCACTTACAACAGAGCACCAAATTGAACATCGACGGACCGCTAGCAAGCTAGAGGTGGGACCATTGTGTAGATTGTATACGTTATGTGTAGATATTGATTTTATAACATGATCATGGATTATTATTGGACTTATACTTTTATTGTGATTGTTATTTCAATATTGATTATTCGGATTTATATACTTTAGTGATCTACGTTACTGTGATTGTCACAGCATTGGATTTTGTGACGGAGAATAAGGAGACGACCTGCTCTGTTAAAGACACGCTCGGTATACTTGTAATGGTAGAAGTAGATTGTTTACTGGTCGATATCAAGATATCGACCACTTCTAAATTTGTACTGGTTGTCAGTACTTTCGCATTGATTCATCAGATTCAATATTGCAATAGGGACAATTATCCTATAGAAAGATACATTTATGTGACTAGTGAGAATACACGTGACAAGGTTATCAACTTCACAAAAATAGGTCATGTCGTCATAGGCATTCCGATGTCCTCGCTTTTTATATCCATCCCACACAAAAATAGGGCATGTCGTCAAGACAACGCTCTGGTGTCGCATTTCTGAATATAAATATTGCATATTAACGCAATATCTACAATGATATTTTTTCTTGAACAATTTTTACTTTTAGACAAATTAATGTGTAATTCAGTAAACCCTATGCCTTATAAACCCATGACCCATTGTATCAAAGTACTTAGAATGCGAGGGTGCCAGTGGACTATTTAAAAAGTTGTTCATCATCCAGCCGACTTGACTGTTTCGTTTAGGATAAACCATTTTGTTTGTATAATAAATTGATCAAAGAAATTAATGAGGGATATAAAAATCGATATGACTGTGCGTAGTCACAAAATCTAATGGGACTTTTTAGAAGTTTCCACTGATTTGCCCCAAATTCTTTTATCGGAACTCTCCGCTTTTCCCGCGAATATATACAGAAAGGCTTTTGATTGGTGCGTTATAATGGAATTTTCCTGCAGGTCAAGCAATTTATGAATGACTGTGATTTTTGTGACTGGTGTAAATGGACCTGTTTTCTAACTTTTCAGAATCATCACCAAATAAGTTTCTATCTTTTTGTGAGTTTCATGCATAGTTTTATAATACTAATACTACTCTTTACTCTTTACTCTAAGAGTAAAAAAAAAATCAACATATTTGAAAAAAATAATTGCGTGATTAAATTAATGTTGATCACGACCAAGCTTTTTTGGAAAGCTAATACTTGTACAAAACTTACAATATGCAAGAGTACCAAACAGACTACGCGACAAGTTGGTCGAAGGGTACAATACACGTAAGAGAACGCTGGGAAAGCCAAAAACGCTACAACTGGTGGCAGCGGTGGGATATAACCTACACATAAAAGCCAAAACTACAACTGGTGAAGCTCGCGGGATTTGAAACTTATATGACTGTGAATTTTATTGTGTTGTGAAAATTCGCAGGATTTTTAATTTGTGCAATTTGGATAGCAGTTGCAGAGGAGATGTCGAAAATATGTCAGCCAATCAGAGCCCCCGGTGGCAATATTTGTTAAACGATCGGCACCAAAAACATAAATTTGGTAGAGGAACTTGCGTACTTGCTTCCTGTAAGGTTTTATGAAATTCCGTCCAGCGGTTGCAGAGAAGATGTCGAAAATGTGTCCGCCAATCAGAACTTCGGCGACCATATCATAGTGTATAACGAGTTCCCCATATCGACCGTAGAACTTCCTCAGATACGACGTTAGTCGGTCACAAAGATATCCCTGATAGAGAAGCTTATCTGAATGAAGCCTAGCTCTCAGAACAAAATCCGTATATTTAGTACTTGCTCTGACATTGCGTATCAACTGAGATATGAACACGCCACAAGCAGACGATGAAGGTTTGTTGCTCTCGGAAAAGGAAAGTTTGTAATGCTGAAATTGAAATCGTCACGTTTGTCATAGAGTGAGGTGTTCATGTGACCATCAGTGTCGTAGGACAACATTATGTCCAAATAGGATGCTGAATTATTGTCTCTGTAGTTTCTTTGACTTTAAGTTCCGAAGGATAGATACTGCTCAGGTAATCCGCGAATTTTGGATTATTGATGGAAAACACATCGTCTATGTATCTGTAAGTGAAATTGAAGTCACAAGCTAAGTATCTTTTCCCTTAAAAACCACAGATTGAATGAATTCAGCTTCCTACGAGTAAAGGAAAATGTCGGCAAGGAGTGGGGCACAATTGGTCCCCATTGAAATACCGACAATTTGCTTGAAGACAGATTCAGACTTTTCTTTTACAAAGTAGATTTTGATATAGTTATCAACAATAAATTTGTATTTGCGATTACCGTTCTTACTTGTAAAACGCATTACTTATAATTTTTGCGAGTCTTTCTTTCAAGTAAGAATGTGGAATTGTCGAAAAATCAAAGGCTTTGATCGAATGGACCCTACTAAAATATTTTTCCCCGGGGGAAAATCTTCTATAACATGGGTGAAAGTCTACTATATAGAAAAATTTCCCCCAGGGGAAAGTACTATATAGTAGATTTTCCGGGGAGAAAAGCCACTGTAAAGCCATTTTTCCAGATGGAAAGATGGCTAGAGGGAATGTCTTCTATATAACACCGGCATGTTTCGCGTGCCTTCAGTTTTTTAAATACATTAATATATTCCATCTGTGTTTCTTGGGCCACTATGTTATGCTATCTGTTTGTATGTTCATATTATAGTGAGTAGGTTATTCTATATAACCATTGTGCGTTCATTCAGACCCCTTGGTATTTGGAAAAGTGGGAGGGCTGTGCGCACGGAGTCCCGGATAACCACACCGTCTGACGTGACACATAGCCGTCCTTAGTCGGCACCGATTGTCCATTAGTCTCGTTTATGTTTGTGTGTAGTGTTGTGGGTCATGTATTATTTTAGTTTTACTTTATGTGTAGGTACACATGTACTTAGTAATGTTATTTAATGATTTCATAATAATTCTTTCTAGATTTTACTATGTCATGTTTATCTCATTAGAGAATATTCCAGTATGTTCTTTGTTACATCATTATCATCACATGACTGTGATTTCTGGAATTTACTCTATTGTTAATCATTTGTAATGAGTCATTGTTCTAGAAGCTTCTGGTTAATTCATTGTTATTTAGTATAAATACCTCTGAGGAACTGTGTTGAAGGGACATTCGTACACATTCGTAGACACGATTCATTCATCTATTCTGATATACTGGGACACTTTATTTGTTGAGACTTTAATCCATTTAACAACGTTTGGACACTGATCTTTCAAGAACGTTTGTGATTACCGGAAACCATACATTCGATAGACTTTGTGGACCGTAACGGACACTTTGATCCGGACATTGTATTGTAAGTTGTAATCATTTGAAATATATATATTTTGTACATAATTAAACTTGTAAATTTATATTCTGTCTTTGTCTGATTTTTGCTGGCGTTTTGGGGTATTCTGACCCATAACAGAATTGGGGGCTCGTCCGGGATAGTAATCTCTGCATATTTGCACTTTACGTAAAGTTCGTTAAAAAAAATAATTTTTTTTAGTAAAACTTTTGCCAGCAGAAATCAATCATGGTATTTTCGGTCACTGAATTTTTGAAATCGCCGACTGTAGATGAGTTCGAATCATTGAAAAAAGATGATTTGATTGGTTTAGGTCTTCACTTGAAGTTAGATGTAAAATCTTCTATGAGAAAACAAGAAATTAGAAATATTGTGGCTAAAGAGCTTTTAGCTAAGGAAATCTTTTCGTCATACGATTTTCCTGTTGAACCTGTTTCAAGCGAAACCAAAATGTCAAAATATGAGTTTGAATTAGAGAAAATGAAAATACAATTACAATTTGAAAAAGAAGAAAAAGAAAGACAATTTGAAAAAGAAGAAAAAGAAAGACATTTACAATTTGAAAGAGAAAAAGAAGAAAGAGAGAAACAGGAACGTATGCACGAGAAAGAACTCCAGTTTGAGTTAGAAAAGTTAAAGTTAGAGAAAAGCGCTAAGGAAAATCCTGTTCCTTCGCCTGTCAAGACTGAATTCGACGCCGCCAAAAACATCAGATTAGTACCAAAATTTCAAGAAAAGTCCGTGGACAAATATTTTCCACATTTTGAGAAAATTGCGGCCAATCTGAAGTGGCCACGTGATTTTTGGCCAACTTTGTTACAAAGCGTACTTATTGGCAAAGCGGCTGAAGTGTACTCGGCGCTCAGTATTGCTGAGAGTTCAGACTATGACAAGGTCAAGGACACGATTTTGAGAGCATATCAGTTAGTACCTGAGGCGTACAGACAAAAGTTTAGAAAGTACAAAAAATTTGAAAATCAAACATATGTTGAATTCTCTCGAGAAAAAGAAGATTTATTTGATCAGTGGTTTCGATCTAAGAAAATTCCCAATTCATTTGACAATTTGCGTCAGATCATTCTGATAGAAGAGTTCAAAGAGTGTGTACATCAAGATTTAAGAACTCATTTGGAAGACAAAAATGTTAAAACTCTTGAAGAAGCCGCTGTTTTGTCTGATACGTATGCTCTCACTCATAAGAAAAATTTTGTGTCAAAAACTCAATCTAGCGATAGCGCAAAAACGTCCGATGTCGTGTCCGATGATGAAGACGACGACTTGTACCCAGCCTGCGCAGTTACCAGGGCGATGGCCAGGAACAGACTAAAAGAGGCTGAGAGTACTTCTGCACTTAACGAGGACCATCCCTCCGAAGATATAGACCTTTCTGACACATTCATGTCTACCATTGATGACAGCGTACCTGAGACGTCAGCACCACTTCATGTTGACAAGTCTCCGACAGTACCTAGTGATGATTACCATCCGCCATTAGAAAGAGATACAGATGCCTTAAGCCGTGAGCAGCTCCTCTCCGAGCAAACTAAAGATCCGGAGATCATCCGACTAAGCAAGAGGGCCCTTCCCCGAGAAGAAGCGGACAAAGTCGGAGAGTGCTTCTACATACAAGATGGCATCCTCATGCGGAAATGGAGACCACCCGATGCACCCCCTAATGAAGTGTGGCGGGTCGTTCACCAGATAGTGGTTCCAGTAGCGTATCGCGGGGACATCATGAGTTTAGCTCACGACACACCCATGGCAGGTCATTTAGGTGTCAATAAGACTTATAATAGGATTTTAAGTCACTTTTACTGGCCTAAGTTGAGAAAAGATGTGTCTGAGTTTTGTAAGTCTTGTCATAGTTGTCAGATGGTAGGTAAACCCAATCAAGTTATACCACCTGCTCCCCTCCAACCCATTCCAGCCTTTGAGGAACCTTTTAGTAGGGTGTTGGTTGATTGTGTGGGTCCTTTGCCTAGGACTAGGTCAGGGAATCAGTACTTACTGACGATTATGTGTACTTCGACTAGGTTTCCTGAGGCCATACCTCTTAGGAATATTAAGGCAAAGACCATAGTTAAGGCCCTTACAAAGTTTTTCAGTTTCGTAGGTGCTCCCAAGGCTATCCAGTCAGATCAGGGTTCGAATTTTATGTCAGGGTTGTTTCAGCAGGTTATGCATGAGCTAGGTATCAGGCAGTATAAGTCTTCTGCGTACCATCCTGAGTCCCAAGGGGCACTTGAACGCTTTCATCAAACCCTTAAAACTATGATGAAAACATATTGTCACCAGTATGGAAAAGACTGGGATGAAGGGGTTCACCTCGTGTTGTTTGCGGCACGAGAAGCGGTTCAGAAGTCCCTGGGGTTCAGTCCCTTTGAGCTAGTTTTTGGGCATACGGTCAGGGGGCCATTGAAGTTGTTGAAGGAAAAATGGTTGACTGAGACTAGCGATTTGAATCTCTTGGACTACGTGTCTAATTTCAAAGAGAAATTATATAATGCTTGCAAATTAGCTCAAGAAAATCTAAAAACATCTCAAATGAAAATGAAAACATGGTATGACAAAGATGCTAGAAACAGAGTTTTTAAACCAGGCGATAAAGTTCTTGTATTTTTGCCTATCCCTGGTCATCCTTTGCAAGCTAGATATTTCGGTCCTTATGAGATTGAGAGTAAAATTAGTGATGTTAACTATGTGGTTAAGACACCAGGTCGGCGAAAAGAAAAAAGAGTGTGTCATGTTAACATGTTGAAAGAGTATTTTGATAGAAGTGACCGAAATTTTGTAAAACCAGTTTCCACTTTGGCCAATGTAAATACATTTGAAAATTGTGTTGAACCGGAATGTAATGAAGAGACTGTTGAAAAAGACTTCGTTCAAAGTGTCCGTTTAAAGAATTCTGAAATTCTGACAAATCCAGAAGTGAAACTCGGACATCTGACTGTGCATCAAAAAGAGGAAGTGCATCAATTAATGCGGGAATATACGACCATCTTTCCGGACGTTCCAAAAAAGACGAATGCATCTCATCATGACGTCATTGTGGGTGATGCGTCACCTATCAAACAGCATCCCTATCGGTTAAACCCGATAAAACTTCAATACATGCGGAAAGAAATTCAATACATGCTTGAAAATGACATTATTGAACCCAGCAATAGTGATTGGAGTTCCCCATGTATTCTGGTTCCGAAGCCAGACGGAACTTACCGATTGTGTACGGACTTTAGAAAAGTCAATTCAGTCACCAAAACTGACTCTTATCCGATCCCACGAATCGATGACTGTATCGATAAAATTGGCCGTGCAAAATTTGTCAGTAAATTTGACCTGCTCAAAGGCTATTGGCAGGTCCCGCTTACCGAGAGAGCCAGAGAAATATCGGCATTTGCGACTCCAGATGGGCTATACCAATATAAAGTAATGCCCTTTGGTATGAAAAACGCACCAGCCACATTCCAGAGGATGATTCATTCGCTCTTAAATCATCTCGAAGGATGCGAGGCGTACATCGATGACGTCATCATCTACAGCGACACCTGGAATGACCATCTCCGAATCATGCGTACCTTCTTCGACATACTGGCGAAAGCAAACCTCACAGTGAACCTTGCGAAAAGTGAATTTTGTCGTGCGACTGTAGAATATTTGGGTCACAAAGTAGGTCAAGGTTTTGTTACTCCTATCATGGCCAAGGTGGAAGCTATTTCAAAGTTCCCGATTCCTACCAATAAGAAAGAGATAATGAGATTTTTAGGAATGGCAGGATTTTACAGAAAATTTTGTCCAAATTTCTCGTCAGTTGTTGGTCCACTTACCAATCTGTTACAAAAGAGAGTGAATTTTGCATGGACCAATGACTGTGACGAATCTTTTAAGAAAATCAAATGTGTTCTTATGAATAGTCCTGTCCTGTCAGCTCCAAATTTTGATAAGCAATTTAAGCTTACAGTTGATGCCAGTGACGTAGGAATCGGGGCTGCTTTGTTTCAAGAAAATGATGATGGTGTAGATAGAGTTGTTTGTTATTTTTCAAAGAAATTAACAAAATGTCAAAAGAATTACTCTACTATTGAAAAAGAGTGTCTTGCATTATTGTTAGCTTTACAACATTTTGATGTTTATTTGAATGTTACTTTACATCCCATTCTTGTATATACTGACCACAACCCTCTCACATTTCTGCACAAAATGTCAAACAAGAATCAAAGACTTACAAGGTGGAGTTTATTGTTGCAAGAGTACAATATCATTATTAACCATATCAAGGGCAAAGACAATGTGATTGCAGATGCACTATCGAGAGTTTCATGAGTGATTTTTTTGCAGAATTTACCACCTAAGTTTTCATTGACATTCAAACTTTTTTTTTAAGGGGGGAGGTGTTGTGGGTCATGTATTATTTTAGTTTTACTTTATGTGTAGGTACACATGTACTTAGTAATGTTATTTAATGATTTCATAATAATTCTTTCTAGATTTTACTATGTCATGTTTATCTCATTAGAGAATATTCCAGTATGTTCTTTGTTACATCATTATCATCACATGACTGTGATTTCTGGAATTTACTCTATTGTTAATCATTTGTAATGAGTCATTGTTCTAGAAGCTTTTGGTTAATTCATTGTTATTTAGTATAAATACCTCTGAGGAACTGTGTTGAAGGGACATTCGTACACATTCGTAGACACGATTCATTCATCTATTCTGATATACTGGGACACTTTATTTGTTGAGACTTTAATCCATTTAACAACGTTTGGACACTGATCTTTCAAGAACGTTTGTGATTACCGGAAACCATACATTCGATAGACTTTGTGGACCGTAACGGACACTTTGATCCGGACATTGTATTGTAAGTTGTAATCATTTGAAATATATATATTTTGTACATAATTAAACTTGTAAATTTATATTCTGTCTTTGTCTGATTTTTGCTGGCGTTTTGGGGTATTCTGACCCATAACAGTAGTCATTTGTGTTTTGTGTTTCTCTGTGATTTGTGGTTTGACAGTAAGTGTTTTTTAATATTTTTCCCTGACATTGTCGCCATAGCACTTTTTGTGTGGGCGTGGCCTCAGACAGTGCATGTATTTTATATATTCTTTTCATTTTCGTGCGTGGACATCGACGGCGGGTGGGGCTGACCAACAGGGGATGCTTACTCCTCCCGGGCGCCTGGTCCCGCCTCTGGCTTGGTAGGGGTCCATCGATGCTCAATTTGGTACTCCATTGTGAGTGCTTTTGAGATTATCATCGGGAACTTCTTTGACTCAATGACGTTCCTAGTACTTGTATTCTTTCTGCTTTTGTGTTTTTACAGTGGATGTTTTGAGCTTTCGCTGTTTTTGCTGCAACTAGGTGTTGTTGGAGATCTCCTCTGTCTTTGAAAAAAAGCTTGTTTTATTTTCATTTGTAGTCATCTTTCTGTAATTGGACACAATAATTTCACACTTTTTGGCCACATTACATTATTTAGATTGAGGATCACTGAGGAGGGTTAAGTACCCGAAACGTGCATGTCTGGTCCATGCTGTAGATTTATCTGGTCTTAAATGATGCTATTGAATTTAAAGACGTTTAACATTTGAACTACTTGGTGAGTGTCACTGCTGGTGGACCAAGAGTCCCCGAGGGCACATGTAGCCAAGTTCGATCAACTTCGGTTGATCGTCTTTCTCTTTAACGCATTTGAAATTTTCTGTTACAAAATTGCTTGAAATTTCTAAAACGTGGGTCCTGTAGCATCATATCCCACTCATTCTGCTACGTCTTTTGGTACATTTTTGGACATAATAATTTTCATACTTTTTGACCATATTACATTGTTTAGACATAGGATCACTGACGAGGGTTTAGTACCCGAAACGTGCATGTCTGGTCCATGCTGTAAATTTATCAGGTTTAAAATGATGCTATTGAATTTAAAGACGTTTACCATTTGAACTACTTGGTGAGTGTCACTGCTGGTGGACCAAGAGTCCCCGAGGGCACATGTAGCCAAGTTCGATCAACTTCGGTTGATCGTCTTTCTCTTTAACGCATTTGAAATTTTCTGTTACAAAATTGCTTGAAATTTCTAAAACGTGGGTCCTGTAGCATCATATCCCACTCATTCTGCTACGTCTTTTGGTACATTTTTGGACATAATAATTTTCATACTTTTTGACCATATTTCATTGTTTAGACTTAGAATCACTGACGAGGGTTTAGTACCCGAAACGTGCATGTCTGGTCCATGCTGTAAATTTATCAGGTTTAAAATGATGTTATTGAATTTAAAGACGTTTACCATTTGAACTACTTGGTGAGTGTCACTGCTGGTGGACCAAGAGTCCCCGAGGGCACATGTAGCCATGTTCGATCAACTTCGGTTGATCGTCTTTCTCTTTAACGCATTTGAAATTTTCTGTTACAAAATTGCTTGAAATTTCTAAAACGTGGGTCCTGTAGCATCATATCCCACTCATTCTGCTACGTCTTTTGGTACATTTTTGGACATAATAATTTTCATACTTTTTGACCATATTACATTGTTTAGACTTAGGATCACTGACGAGGGTTTAGTACCCGAAACGTGCATGTCTGGTCCATGCTGTAAATTTATAAGGTTTAAAATGATGCTATTGAATTTAAAGACGTTTACCATTTGAACTACTTGGTGAGTGTCACTGCTGGTGGACCAAGAGTCCCCGAGGGCACATGTAGCCAAGTTCGATCAACTTCGGTTGATCGTCTTTCTCTTTAACGCATTTGAAATTTTCTGTTACAAAATTGCTTGAAATTTCTAAAACGTGGGTCCTGTAGCATCATATCCCACTCATTCTGCTACGTCTTTTGGTACATTTTTGGACATAATAATTTTCATACTTTTTGACCATATTACATTGTTTAGACTTAGGATCACTGACGAGGGTTTAGTACCCGAAACGTGCATGTCTGGTCCATGCTGTAAATTTATCAGGTTTAAAATGATGCTATTGAATTTAAAGACGTTTACCATTAGAATGGATTTCACAACAGCTGCTGCATGAATGTTCAAAGTTTATGAATGACTTTCAATCTGGCGATCGTGTCACAGTTCTCACCTCAGATTAGAGCTTAAAATGATATTGACTGTAATTTGCTTTTGCTTAGTTTGCACGCAGACTTGACATATACTGACGACGTCTTACAAGAATGAAAAGAGCTGCATGTCTGAATATCGTTTTATTAATTCGTTTTATTTTTAATAGATCAAAATGCCTGCATTTTCAGTTAATTTAACTTATTTAATATTAAAGACATGGAAAAGAAATAGGTTTGGAAATGTCTTTTAAAAGATTTGACACAGGCTTCTAACTTATTTTGCCAAATTCAAAATTATGGTCAATTAGAGATACAGAGAAAAGCCCGGTATCACTTTATCATGTTATCTGCAATGAACAATTAATCTCAAAATACGGCCTATACAGTGAGTCAATTATGCAGATAGATTTATTTGCTGAGAGTGATATATATGTTACAGGGGATAAGTGTAATCAGGGATTTCATGTAATTCCTGGAAGGTTCAGTGATTATGTGTAATTCCTGGTCATTTTAGGGATTACATGAAATCCCTAAAATCTTAGGGATTACATGTAATACCTAAAATATTTTAGTATTTTTACACTTATTTCCTGACGGCCTAAATTCATACAAAAATGATCAAATTGCGATATGATAGATATTTTACATGTTCACAATATAAAATCCTATTACTGAAAGAGAAAAAATACCGGTTACGTATATAGATATGCGTTTAAGGCTGATTATGTTAATTTAAAATTGATAGGATAATGATATTTTAGAAAAACTCTTGGGCAGACAATTTGTTTGCACAGGTAGTTTTTGGCCCGCCGATATGTTAATTCAATCAACGAATGATTGTATGCATGAAATCTTGATTGGACTATGTATTGTACCAGAGTACCATGGTGATCGGTTCGTCCAAAAATCTTTTCTTTGCATCTATTCGATTTCCATGAAACGTAATGTAATTAAAAACCTTAGTATTTAGATACATACACGAAGGAAGGGGGATCCGATGTCCAAAATTCTTTATCGGGAAATAGGAATAATTTGCATAGATTTATTTTATGGACCTTCATACTGTTGTTTGACGCTTGATGTTGGGCGGGGACATCCGTTGCCTGGCCAAAACGTCAGTTTGAATACATCTTAAACCTATTTAGATATCACATAATAAATAAATAGTTGAAATCAGAACTTTTTTTTTCATTTCTTATTTGTCCATTATCAATAATACGGAAGTGCTCCAAGTCTATACCTTCTTGAAGAAAATCTCAAACTAATTTTTATGCACCAGACACGATTTTCGAATATTAAATTCTCATCAGTGCAAATGCTTCCGACCAAAGTGCTTTTCATGAGCAGCCCAAATTCATTTCACTAGCGTCCTAGTTAACTGAACGTAACAAGGAGCTGTTAAGATAAGGACCGGATTTAGCCCTGAAATCACTTGATTATTTCTCGTGCGCTGTCCTTCCAATTTAGATAAAAGATTGTAAGGATAAAAATAAAAGTATTATAAGATTCCTGGTAGGTATTTTATTTAAATAAATTTGATGAAAGATGTTATAATTACGGGTTGAAGAGGTAGGGATACAGATGACGAAAAAAGTTGAATATCGATCGAAAATGCACAAAAATGCATTATTTTAAACATTTTTACGTTTATTATGCTTCTGTTACCTTTGTAATACTATGCCCCTACGCAAATTTAAAATAGGGAAATTCACGTACCTAGAAATGTATGATTAAATCCATATTAAATTTTATTAAGTCCCAAAGTATATACTATTTCGTAGATCCTTTCACTAGTAAGCCAATGTGAAAATGACCACAAGAAAATAGATTTATTGATTTGATGACGGCAGCAATATCTTATTGCTTACCGTAACGCAATAGTTAATTACCTTGTAAATGTAAAATTAATTGACCGGCAATTTGTAGCACAAACAAGTTTGGATAATAAATGACAAAAATTGAGTAACATGGAATAACACCGTACCCCGTTAATGAAATTGTACTCGTACTCAGGAAAACTAAGTAATAATAGATAAACTTTTCTCATTTAAAATGTACGAGAGGGTCAATTAGCTTGTAAATTTTAGCGTAAACAAATTTAGATTGTTTATTATTAATGTGTAGTTATGTGATTATATTTTCATTATCTTTCATAATTACTTTTATCCAATAAGAATTGTATATTGATTGAATATTTCGAAATCATGGTCAACGGTCAGCCCTTTTAGAATCACGCAACTTCCTTAAAAATTCCACATGATCTTTGTACAAATTTCGGACTAAGATGACCAATGCTTATCTTGAATTGATTAATTGTCAATATTATAAGCTGACCAATGACTGTGGTTTCGATGTTTAGGATAGATATATATACTCGTAAAATTGTAATTTTAAGACACATTCTTGACACTTTAGAAACACTTTTGATACTTCTTCTTTTGAGACTTACATACTCTTGGCAACTTCTAAAACTTTGGCAATTTTGAGAACTTTGATAATTAGTGAATAAAGTCAGTCAGTTGAATTGGACTTGGAGTTTTTCATAACACCAAACAAAAATAACCAAAGGATTCACACAGACGGCCAACATCGTGGTTATTTTCTGGTGCCGTGACAATTTCATCAGCAACC
This sequence comes from Pinctada imbricata, assembly GCA_033119305.1. Taxonomy (NCBI): domain Eukaryota; kingdom Metazoa; phylum Mollusca; class Bivalvia; order Pterioida; family Pteriidae; genus Pinctada; species Pinctada imbricata. The sequence goes on from VSWD01000003.1 coordinate 3,068,029, forward strand.
AGGGTTGAATAAAACACCGGACCGAGCGAAGAACATCGTGATTATTTTCCAGGTGCCGTGACATCAAGATGAATCAGGGATACGTGATATATCTGATTGCCTGGAATACAAAGGACATCCATACGCACCGCAAAACAAGGATTTAAGAGCAATATGCCGATGAACTTTACACTGAATATTAGCAATATGAAAGGTAGGACAAATTTGATTTTCTCGACGTACGCTCATTTCGGTTGACCATGTAATAGTAAATCGTTTTTTGTTAACTTTTGATTAAGTGAGATAGGTAAATTGAACAAAATATTTTTTTCTAACGCATTTTGAAATAAATATGACTAACGCCGACTACAATATGACGTATCAGAAGGTAGGATTAGGCCAAGATTCACGTTCTTTCGATTTTGGTCAAAATTTAGGTTTTTGTCAATCTGAGGATTTAGTCTTTGATATGCTTAGTTCCGGGTCCAGTTTATTTTGTACAACGCCGGGGAAAAGACGTTGTGCAAGGGACTTGAAAGAAACCGACATTCATTTTGACTTGTTTCTGTAAGATTTATCAGGAGGACGGTATATATAACATTCAAGAGGATACTTCGATGCAACTCGTATGGTTGATTTTATAAGGTATTGAGCTGTGGAAAAGCTCGGATTTTGGCGATGAAACGCCGTTAAATGACACCAGAGAGAATTCTGGGAACGTAAGAGGGTCCGTTCGGGTTTGTAGATTATACAACCCTGTCATTTGTATTTTGTGCATGGTAAAGCACACGTTTAATTTTCGGATTATATGATAAACAACGAAGTATTCATAATCTTACGAATGTGTTGTGCTGTCAATTTGATGATCTTCAAAATTTATTTTTGGTTTTAAAAAGGGAAGAAACGATAATAACATATACTAGTATTTAGAGAAAAGGACGGTTTTGGTCATATTGGATTTAGTTCAATATTCAAGTAAATGCATTTATGTTTGGTAGGAAAAAGTGAGAGTTCTTTTGACGGTCATCCCGTGATGCAGAATCTAGCATCAGCTGATATTTGTACTCAGACGATTGACATACACTGACGACATTTTACATGATTGAAGAACAGCTACATAAAACTGTACATGTAAATATCGTTTTATTCTATGTTTCAGTCACATTTTTGGTAAGAGAAAATTTTTGCCTGAATATTTAGTTAATTACCAATTTCTCAGATAATGAAAAAGTTGAAATGAATCAATTTTGGAAATCATTCAAAGATTTGATACAGGCTTCTAAAGTATTTTTGTAAATTCAAAATTATGGTCAATAAGAGGTACAGAGAAAAATTCAGTGTCACACACCTAGCAGAGTCAATTTATCTCGATGTGCAATCCATACAATGAAGCAATAACGCAGATTATAATAGAAGTGATAAGAAATGAAACGTCACATTATTTGATATTATGGAAACAAAGAGGTTGGTCACTCCTCATATTGTCCAATAAAGAGAGACTGTGGCGATAAAAGGAACACCACAACGAAACCCGAAATCTTCAAACCAAATGCACGTCTGGCAAGCGACTACATGAAAGAAAAATATCCAGATCAACAGGAAACTGAGATGTGCATTTCCGATCTAAAGGATCTAAATGGAAAATTACCTTCCGGTACGTTCTACTTCCGGAAATGCAATTCTAACCAGGCTAATGTTGGGGCTCCGGTCAACTCCGGGAACGCAGACTGCGCTCGGCCTGACAGTAAACCAGGTCGGTCCCGTTTCACGTCCAAGAATACAGAAAAGGATGACACAGTTCATAAAAAACTGTATCCAGATTTACAAGAGATGTATCGTTAAAATTATGACGATGTTATATAATTGCCGAATTTATTTAACAAGTAAGGGAAGAAGTGAAGAATAATGCATTTTAACGGACTTCATACTTTACCGTTACCTTATACCAACGTTAGTGTTGCTGAGTCATTGATTGCTGTATATATATGTTCCTGAGACATTAATTGCTGTATGTAATATAAAACGTACACGTTCCTGAGACATTAATTGCTGTATATATGTTCCTGAGACATTAATTGCTGTATATAATATAAAACGTTCGAATTCCTGAAATATTGTTTGCCGTATATAAAATGAGATGTACGCGTTCCTGAAACATTGATTGCTGAGACATTGATTGCTGTACATGCATATATTATGAAATATACATGTTATTGAAACGTTGTTTGCTGGAAATAATATGAACCTTATGTTGCCGTTGTGTTGCTGTGACATTAATACCTGTATATATGTATAAAAACTGTGTTGCTGTGACAATGATTCCAGTATATGTGTATAGTACTGTGACACTTAGTACGATTGACTTCTGTTTCTGTACCATTGGAAGCTATGACATTTTTACTCTTGAGGTGCAGTGATGTGACTCAAATCTTCAAACTTTCGTGTTGCAGTGACATTGATATATTCATTCCTTCTAGAAACGTTCAGTTTAACGAACATTGTTCCTGTTCAGCGTGTTCCTGTTTATAAACAATGATTAGTGTATATTACTTCCGTGTTGTAATCCACAGACATTGTTACCTGCTCTGCACAACAAGGACTTTATAAAAAGAAAATCATTATATAATAATGTGATCTGACATTTAAATTAGACGTCATAATTACTCTTTATGGGTGACTTTTCAACATAATATTCATGCTATTTCAAATGCAATATTATTACATTGCTCATCAATTGATTTTTTTTCATTATTGATAGAGATATCCAGACCGCTAGAGAATTTCTTTTTCAAGAGAAAAATAAATTCTTCTGTTAGGGGACGAATGTAATACTATGCCCCTACGCAAATTTAAAATAGGGAAATTCACGTACCTAGAAATGTATGATTAAATCCATATTAAATTTTATTAAGTCCCAAAGTATATACTATTTCGTAGATCCTTTCACTAGTAAGCCAATGTGAAAATGACCACAAGAAAATAGATTTATTGATTTGATGACGGCAGCAATATCTTATTGCTTACCGTAACGCAATAGTTAATTACCTTGTAAATGTAAAATTAATTGACCGGCAATTTGTAGCACAAACAAGTTTGGATAATAAATGACAAAAATTGAGTAACATGGAATAACACCGTACCCCGTTAATGAAATTGTACTCGTACTCAGGAAAACTAAGTAATAATAGATAAACTTTTCTCATTTAAAATGTACGAGAGGGTCAATTAGCTTGTAAATTTTAGCGTAAACAAATTTAGATTGTTTATTATTAATGTGTAGTTATGTGATTATATTTTCATTATCTTTCATAATTACTTTTATCCAATAAGAATTGTATATTGATTGAATATTTCGAAATCATGGTCAACGGTCAGCCCTTTTAGAATCACGCAACTTCCTTAAAAATTCCACATGATCTTTGTACAAATTTCGGACTAAGATGACCAATGCTTATCTTGAATTGATTAATTGTCAATATTATAAGCTGACCAATGACTGTGGTTTCGATGTTTAGGATAGATATATATACTCGTAAAATTGTAATTTTAAGACACATTCTTGACACTTTAGAAACACTTTTGATACTTCTTCTTTTGAGACTTACATACTCTTGGCAACTTCTAAAACTTTGGCAATTTTGAGAACTTTGATAATTAGTGAATAAAGTCAGTCAGTTGAATTGGACTTGGAGTTTTTCATAACACCAAACAAAAATAACCAAAGGATTCACACAGACGGCCAACACCTTTTCATGTCAAAATTGGATAATCAAAATTAACTTTGAGGTTATTGTATCAATATAATCGGCAAACTCTGCAATCCGGAAACTGAAAAACGGTTTTAGTTCGTTCTTCTCAGCCATTTATGTAGCTTTCTGGCGCGAAATACACACGGTGTAGAAATAGACAACTTTCTCGTTTATTTCCTTCCAAACGGTTAAATATTTGATCGGAACACACTCTGAATAAATTGTTCCGTAATATAAAAAGAAAAAGATGACAATATAACGTACTTTAACGCTCTAGAGGCAAATTTGAAAATAGTCATCCATCCCCCTTCTTTCGTTTTTCGCCTGTGGGACATTGTCCCCCCCCCCCCTTCGCTTCAGAACCCCACTTGGTCAGAAAATGTATTTTATTGATAAACACCTTTGGTGAAAGTGGCATTGTAAAGCGAGGGGTGGGGGAACGATGTTGTATAAAACTTTTCCGTTTTCCATTGATTTCTGTGTAAAAAACGCTTATTTTGACCCAAATATCGGTCTTATTTTGCATAAATTATCCCATCTGAAAGCAGATTCATATGCGAACCAAATTACTTGAAGTTTCTACCGAAAAAGATTCTCAATTTTTGCATTTTGAAATTTCGACTTTTCAGGGCAGATTCTACGCCTTATCTTAACAGCTCCTTCGGTTGCACAGATAGATTTTGGTTCACTGATTTGCTAAATTGTCAAGATACGCCCTGGTTAATTGTTACGCCCAAATCAAGATACGTTAATGAGGGTTATATTACTGATGTTGTCGATTGAAAATTTCGATATATGTTTTATAGTACTTTGATTATCAATTTTATTCGATAAGTTCTTTTTCTTCGCTCTCATATACCTTTGTTTTATGTCCAATTTGCATATACATGATAAATGAACTTCAAAATTTGAGGAATATTTTGATAAAAATTACCTATTCTAGCTTGAATATTTTCATTTATCTATGATAGTCATTTCTCGGTACTTGACAGATAGGATATTCAGCATCAACAGAGCCATTTGAAAATAATTATTTAGTACATTTTAAACAATCAAAATAAGGAGTAATTGAGGTCAGGAAATAAGTGTAAAAATTCAAGAAAAATTCAGGAATTACATGAAATACCTGGGCAGTTTCAGGAATTACATGTAATACCTAATCGAAACAGGGATTACACGAAATCCCTAAATTTCAGGAATTACATGAAATCCCTGATTACACTTATTCCCTGTAACATATACAGTGCAGTGCTGAATAATGAACTTGTCAATAGGTTTCCAGATAACCCTTGAACTTGATAATTTACATATTGTTATTATTGGAACCGACTGCTGTGAAAAGGAAACGAATAAGCGTACAGGTTAATAATGAGAGACAATCCAAAGAGACAGAAGTCGATGATGAAACCCTAAGCTGTGACGTCAGGTGAACCTGTGAACGATGTTACCCGTATGGTCGGATGTGTAACCAGTCCGTCACTACAACATTCGAAAACTTTTCATCGATAATGACAGAGTGAATTCTGTCATTGCGAAAAGAGGAACATGAACTTTCTTGTACTTGTTGACCCTCCTAATAAGACGCTGAATGTATGAGAATGTGTATACCCCATCGTTTTTTTTCTGGGTGCATGGCGTCATCCGGATTACGAGAAGATCTTGGTAACGTCACAAATGCCACGATGCGTCAAAGGAGGTCGAGGATGGAGAAAAGACATTTGGGTCAGGACGATGAAGACGAGACCGTGATCTTAAGACGAAAACGCAAGAAGAAACCGATGATGATCGCGCGATGATAAACAATTAATTTCACGATGACATTAAGGTCCAATTTATACGTTTTACTACTCGGAGGTTATCCAGTTCACGAAGAAGGACCAGAGACGAACCATAGATGGAGTAGAACCAAAGACAATGATGTCCTACCGTGAGGATGGCCATAAGAAGAAGAAAATTGAATCCGCGTGATGTGTTATTAAGTGAAAAAGCAGAGTAAATGTTTAATGCTGTTAATGTTGAGGATTATGATAATATTGCAATTATTATTGATGAAATGTCATTGATGCTTGATGCATGACGCGATTGGCGTTGGAAATGTGTTTCTTTTACATGTTATGATAATCATTGTGATGAAAATTACAGAGTCACTCCTGATGAACAATGGAGCTGAATACAATGACTTTTTATTGCATGAGTTTTATTCTATGTTTTTGATTGATATGTACCAAGTGATCCCGGTGGTAAATAGTTGAATGGTTACGCGCATTGATGCAGTTTTCTGTCCAATTTTTCGGGTGATACCTGCATCAATAGAAAAAATATAAGATTCATTTCTTATCATTAAATTGTGGAAAATAGACTGTTTTCTTGGTTCTAAAAACAATCAATCACCGCACTATATTTCGTAAGTCGGAAGGTTTCGCAGTGATACGTCTGCCAAAACAAGTTATGGCAGCCGCCATGATTCAAACAGCGAACGATCGTCCCTCTATATCTTTGGAATAAGGACCAGTTTGAGCAAATTCTACATGCACTGTTAACTTTAGAGTAAGTAGTAAAGAGATGGTACCCCTGAAATGATAAGGAAACATCAACAAATTGTATTTTCAGCAACGAGTTCATTCGTGTTTGAGGGAACCCCCAGTTCTAAAGATAGTACTATAAATAGACTTCCGTGAAAAATTGTGTTGATCGATGTATCAACAAAATTTCTCAGCCAATCAGAATCTTCGTTTCTTGAAAATGACAATGGAAATTAAATGATTAGTGTGGTATCAAGGCCATGCGTTTAGAAAATAACCAAGTATCACAGAAATTAAGTTGAAGTATTTGATAAAAATGCCTTTCAAGATTTTAGATGGATGTTAAGATGTTTATGCATATTTATCATTTGATTGATTGTTATTCAAGGTCGCATAAATCTTGGTTATTTTCTTAAGTGGGGGAGTATTGTAACCATATGGCCTCTCCCCCTCAATAATTATGCAAATTCAGTATTTTGATTTTTAATTAATTTCGATTTACTTTGTTTATGGGATATTTCTAATCGTCAAGGAGAAGATACCTCTAATTTCAAACGTTAACTTTAGGATCACGTGCTAAATTGATGTAATAGAAATGATTGTCATTCCCACCAGTGTGTAACCCCATGTCTGTCATTACAAGGTGTTCTTGGGTCGATTGACAGCAACAAAAATTATAACGGTTCGTCTGTCATATGTCTGGGCGCAATAGACGAAATGGCGAGGATTTGTTCTAAGTTTAGGCAACTTTGTTTATACGTCTGAATTCCAATTTAGTCATGAATTTCGATGGCGATTACCACCTGATTTTGAAATATCCCAGGCTCCTTATATATGCTGTGCGCATGATTTTGTATGTTAGATACATTCTCATACTGCTTTGATCAACATGTTACTTTCGTATCTTAATAAACCGTAAAAATTTATCAGGACTTTTTATTACGAGTTTACAAAAACTGACTTGAGTTAAATTCATCCACGAAGTACATGATTTGTAGACCCGAGAGGACTACACATGATTGCTGCATGAAATCCGGCTATAGATTTGACCCCAAAAATCTCTGAATTTTGCATCTGCTGTAAATAAAAATCCTGTCTGGACGACAATCACAAAAAATCATGATCTGAAAATGCAAAAAGGGGGGGGGGGAGAATAAATCCATCAAAATCAAAGCCGTTATACATACACTAAAGTCCTGTTGCCCGACCCACCCCCTTCCCCTGCCCCATAAATCCGTGTCCGCTCTTTAAGTTGTATGGAATGTATTTCGTCGATCTCATGAAGAATCTACAAGTGTTAAATCACCTTCAGGGGACATGAAATTCAAATAAAACATATGATTTTTTCCCCAATTATCATTATTATTTAACATGGTATACATATAATGATTTCTACATTAAGAAAATAAAAGTAAACAAATAAAATCGAGCAGAAGATTTCCAATTTCAGTGCACTGTGGGCGATGAGTAGAATATCGAGGTCACGCTTTACTTTTAATTTTCATCAACTGTTGCATGCAATTCCAAGTCGTCAATCATAAGTGCTTTTCAATGTCAACGTCAGCTACGCTTTTGCATGGCTTGCGTTTTTATCTATTTATTTTTGTTATAGAAAATATACAATGAAAAATGTTAAAAAAAGAAGAAAAGAAACAGTGCCTTTGTGTCTTCTGACACATTAGAATTAAATTTTAAATCAGTATGAAAGTATACCTAAATTTTAATATTAATATGTCAGAAAAAATTGGTATATTTTTCACGATTTTTCAAGTAGTCGTTCATTCTCAAAGATTTCCCCAGCAAGAAGTAGGTAAATAAACCCCCCTTTGTAGTATGGTATCAATATTTTTTTTTAATGATTAGCTTTCACCTTGCGCCATCTGATTTTGTATGACCAATGTTGATCTACGAAAATATACGTGTAACGTGAGATCCTGACGTTCGGGGATCATATATCAATAGTTAACAGATAAATTATGATATATCATATATACTTATACATAAACTATTTCATTCCAACTTATTTGGAGAATTTAATAATTCCTTGAAAATAGCTATCAAAACTGACATCAAATTTTGTCAATGACGTCCTGGAAGGCCTTGAATGTGCTGCGAATCATACGTCGGTGACAAACACCCGATAAATCCTACCTTTAGTTAAAGATAATCCTGACGATACTCTCAACAGTGATCACATTAGAGCATCACATTGAGCATCGACGGACCCCTAGCAAGTTAGAGGTGGGACAAGGTGCCCGGAAGGAGTAAGCATCCTCTGTTGGCTAGCCGCACCCACCGTCGCTGTCCATGCACGAAAATGAAAACAATATATGAAAAACCTGCACTGTCTGATGTTATGTCGATATTGAAAGTTCTATGGCGACAACGTCAGGGGAAAATATTCAAAACACTTACTGCCAAACCCATTGCGTAGTACATTTTTACTTTTTTTCCACACAACAAAGGGCACAACTGAGCCGAAGGAGATCATGACGATAAACTCAACAGCACTTGAGTGACGCATTCAAACGAGACCAGATTCGCATGCCTTAATAACACGTGTCTTAAAATATAAGGAGCTAAAATGGTTCATCGGCGAAAATTACTTGGAAAATTGCGTTTCTATTTATTTGGACTATATTATTCGACATACTTGAAATTAATTTTTAAAAAAAGTGTGTGTATTTCCCTTTTTACAGAATGTGTAATTGGATACAACACACCCACATTTAGCAACGTCCAGAACTTCATAAAAGTAAGTTGCAATGGATTGGATTGCCCTGAATCGGACTACCTTAGTCATGAAGTCTTCAAATGTGAGTAATCAACGCTTAACTAAACTTTAAGTCTAAATATTACTAAAGAAACTAAAGTCCTGCAACCCACTGATTTGAAAAATAGTAGATAGGATAAGAAGTAGGATGTAGGAGTAGGATAGAAAGGTGATGGAATTTTCCTATCCTATCCTATCCTATCCTATCCTAACCACCTCAATCCAATCCATTTCTATTCCATTTTATCCTACATCCTATCTTATCCTATCCTATCATTTCCTGCTTCCTATCTTACATCCTTTCCGACTCGTTCTACAATCTTTTTTTTATATTCTGAAGTTATTAGCAGACAAACATTCGTTTTTGGTTATATTCTATAGACAATGGACATGTGACTTAATGGGTAATACAAGAGCTTAAGTGGATTTTATTCATCTGAATAATTTCATTTGTATAAAATTCTAAAACAGCATTGCAAATGCTTAGATGGATTTTATGAATTTTTATCAGATCATTCAGTTTTAATGAATGTGATAGAATAGGAAGGGATAAGATAGAATAGGATAGGATAGAAAAGAGTGAGAAGAAGATGGATATAAATGTAGGATTGTACACAGGATAGGATCAGATTTTTAAACAAGTAGGTAGCAGAACAGTACGATGCGAGTATCTTAAAGCATATCCCTCAGGATATTAGGTGAAATGGTGCAGTTTTTCTATCGATGTATCGATGATCTGCAGAAAGGAAAATCAAAGGGGAAAGCAGATATTGTAAATATCTGAACACAAAATTAACACGGAGAGCTGTCATCTTTTGTTAATTTATCGAATTCAATCTTATACATATATATTAATCTGTTAAATTTATACATGGAATGTGACACGACAAAAATAAAACAACAACAAATAAAGAAAACAAAAAAGAAAATCATAACATACAAAGTGTATGACGAGTTCCCCATATCGACCGTAGAACTTCCTCAGTGACGATGTTAGTCGGTCACAAACATAACCCTGACTGAGAAGTTTATCTGAAAGACGCCTAGCTCTCAGAACAAAATCTGTATATTTGGTACTTGCATTGGCATAGCGTCTCCACTGAGATATGAATACGCCATAAGCATTCGCTGATGGGATGTTGCTACTCTGAAAAGGAACGTTTGTGATGCTGAAATTAAAGTCGTCACGTTTGTCATAGAGTAAGGTGTTCATGCGACCATGAGTGTCATAAGGCAACATTATGTCCAAATATGATGCTGAATTATCTGTCTTTGTAGTTTCCTTCTCATCAAGCTCCGAAGAATGTATTTTCAAGTTGTCTTGATAGATCTAACTGTAACATGTAGTTTTTATACGAGGGAGAATATGCGTGTCCATTTAACCATTGATTCCAATTATTTGATATATGTATGGGACATTTTCCTCCTTTCACGTCTCTTTATAAATGAAGTACAGATATGATTTCATTTTATTTTTCATAGATGATTCATGCAGAAATCTGTCTACTGAAAACAAAAGGTATATTTCTATACGATTAAAATAACTTATTTGAACTCCAAACCCCTTTGGAGAAGACAGGGCCCCGACCACCTGTCCTCTCTGAATGTCAGTCGGACTCATCGGTGATAACATACATGAGCTCGCTTCAGCCAACAGAGCACAAACTGTATTACGGACGCCCTCTTTTTATATCCATTTACATATTCATCCTTGTTGCTCGGGTCCATGTGTTTTGCTGTCTTATTTGTGTGTGGTCATCAAACAGTGAGGAGGTTGATTCACACCACAATTTTACGTTCTTCGAGACCTCTGGATGATCTGAAAAGTCGGAGGGTTGTGTGTACGTTATCCAGGATAACTACACCACTTGTTACATCCGTAGCAGATGGACGTCCTAAATCTGCACCTGTTGCCCATAGGTCTAGTTGGTTTATGTGTAGTCTTTTGTGTTTCATGGTTCTATGTCGTATGCCATTTTTTCGTCTCTTGCTGTAATCGTCTTCTCTGCTTTTTCGCTTCGGGTGTTTTCTTGTTGGTACTGCAACCGAATGTGGTTAGAGATACCTTCCCTTCTTGTTTGACCGTCAATTGAACAACTGTTTTGACATCACTTGGATTCAAACATCTTCTGGGTGAATTTCTATCTAGTTTTCCACTAAATGTATTCAGAAACCAAACAACATTAATTTGAAAGAAAGGGAGTGATTTCTATCATAAATGATATGTGATGAATGTTTTGTAGACGAAATAGAGATATTTTTCAGGGTGAACGCCACGAAGTTGTTAAGGGAAATAGAACGCTTTATAGACGATGTAAAACATCATTATTTGACGGCAAATGTTGCGATAGAGGCTGATTATGCATTCGAAATGGCGTCGCACATATCACGTTTCGAGGAAAATGGCATTTTGATGCAGTTTTTGAAAGTTTTTGGATACTGTGACTTTAATGGAATTTTACGCATGATTTACACCTGGGTGAACACATGCGTCTACAGGTGTAAAGGTATACAATCAGTATGGCAGAGTGGAAGGATCCAGGGGTATTTGATGAAATGAAGGAATCCAACACTGCAAAACAAAGAAGGGGATCTACAACAACACCAGGCTGCAGCACCCACAGAAAAACCCCAAAACACCCAATGCAAAAACACAAAGTAGACAAGCACAGGTAAAGACACTATTACGTGAGTCAACTCAAATTTTACACGGTGAAAGTTATAAAACAAACGAATCGCTGCTGTCTGTTTTTTAATCTATGGGAAAAACTAATACTCGCTTAACAGCAATAGGCAAAAACATTGAAAATTACGAGACATGTTATCTAGTTGTAGTGTCAAAAAAGTAGATGGTATTACCACAGAAGTAAAAGATGTGGATCAAGATATGAAAAGATGAGAAACTGATGTTCATGGTATGAGCAATTTCTATGACCAGTTGAAAGAGTCATATGATAAAGAGTACATGCAGGAGAGGTCAAATCGTTGAGAGAAGGTTGCAATGAGCATAAAACACCAAAAACCATGCAAAACACTAAAGAGCGAGTACATGCAGAGACGAAAAGAACACACCACAATGTAACTCAACAAAAAATACTACACAAAACGACGAGACCAATGGAGTACGTTGCCGACTTGAGGCCATTTGTCAGCGCAAGTAGCAATGTGTGGTACTGGCAGAGTAGTTAAATCGGTTTCTAGAAAGAATGTTTGTAATGGTACACGAAACGACCACAGTAAATCTGAAAGATATAGAATCATTGTAAGAATAATGTAACCAATGGCGATGTGGGAGGCTCATAGCCAATCAATAAATTACAGCCTTATCTTTAATGGCATTCAAGAACAGGACAGGAACAATTTGCAAAAAGAGGAAATCTCCAACTAGACTTCGCTTTTGTATAAAAGAAAGAGGGATCTTCAACAAGACTCAGTTACAGCACCAACAGCAACACACCAAACATCAAAAGCGAAAACACTGAGAAAATACACGCAGCAAGACACAAGAAACAGCAAACTAGACATCAAACATCGAACATAAAAGACAACACATAAACCAACTAGACCCATGGGCAATCGGTTCCGATTTCTTGACTGAATTTTTAGTAAAGAAATGAAAATCGCGGAGAAAGTAGAGTAGAATTGGTAAGAAAAAAAAAATTGCGCAGAGGAAAGCCAAGCGGAATGAGGGCGAAGTTCGATTTTAACAAAGATATTGTGAATGTGGAAAAAGCTACGCGTGTTAGTCAAGGATAAACATTTTATAAACGATGCGTCATTTCACCCCGATGCAAATAGACCAAAAGGATGGAACAGTACTCCTCGCCATCCTCCGCGACACAAGAGGCCGTGTGTTGGATCCACCCTGACCGTTATAACAAGTTTGATACGTAGGATATCACCGGAGGGCATAACACGTCCCCATGTTCATTATACGCAGAACTGAACAAATCACTTAGTTCTTTGAACAACTCTAATGTTCAATTTGATGATAACTCGCATTTTGCTTCACTCAATGTTTGTGGTTTAGTTACACAATTGCAATATCGAGAATTTGTTACTTATGTAGATAGCTATGATTTTTGTGTTTTGTTGAGACGATCTCGATACATTTAGGAGAAAATGAGGAAAAGTTAAATCAGGAGGCAATATATTATCTTATAGAAAAGGGTTTTCAGAGTTTGTAAACATTATTGAATCGGAAAGTAAATATGTACTGTGGTTCAAAATTGATAAGACACTGATTAATCGTAAGTCTGATTTACTATGTGGTTTTGTATATGTAACCCCACCCCACCCGAGAACACAACATACTGTGTAGGATAGCCCTTTGATGAGATAGAACATGAATTGCATGAACTATAATGAGTGTCGAACGTATGTTTATTTGATGATTTTTAAGCGCGCACTGCATGTGAACATGACTATATTGAAATTACATCATGATCTCCAAATTGAATTTAGCAATGAGATATGTATTTAAGAAGAATTGGGAATTCCTATAGTGAGAATCAGTCAAGATAAGAGAAAAATGTATTATTGTTAGACCTTTGCAAAAGAATCATCTTTATATCCTCGCCATATTATGGTGGGGGTACATAGTGATGCACTTGTCCGTCCGTGCGTCCGTGCTTGCGTCCGTCCCACCTGTGGTTTCCAGACATTTAAATGTGAACCATCATAGATAATCAATTCATTTCTTGCATACATTTTTTACACCAAGAAATTCAGGTCAAGTTCGAATATGGGTCATGTCCCTCAATTATGTACGGAGTGTTGCCCCTTGAAACTTAGAAAAACTCAAAATGTTATGGTTTCCGGACATTTAAAGGAAAACCGTTACAGATAATCCATTCATTTCTTGAATATAGTTCTTAAACCAAGAAATATAGGTCAAGTCCGAACATTGGTCATGTCCCTCAATATTGTGCAGAATTATGCCCCTTGAAACTTAGAAAAACTCAAAATTTTGTGGTTTCCGGACATTTAAAGGTAAACCATTATAGAAAATCAATTCATTTCTTGCATATAGCTTTTACACCAAAAAGAATTCAGGTCAAGTTCGATTATGGGTCATGTTCCTCAATTACGTGCAGTGTTATGCCCCTTGAAAATTAGAAAAATTCACAACTTTGTAGTTTCTTGACATTAGAAGGACAACTGTCACAGATAATATATTCATTTGTTGAATGTAGCTATTATACTAAAAATTATAGGTTAGGTTTGAATATGGCTCAATTTTATGCAGAGTTGTGCCCCTTTAAACTAGGACAAAAATCAATATTTCGTGCTTGCCTGACATTTAAATGATAACTGTAACAGGGAATATATTCATTTCTTAGATTTAGTTTTACATTGATGAATACAGGTCAAGTTCAAATAAAGGGTCATGTTCCTCAATTTTGTGTAGAATTGTGCCCCTTCAAACTTTTTATACATTGCTTATATGTAAAATATGCCGGGCGGGGGTATCATTGATCCTTAGATCAGCAATATTTTTTCTTTATTTGACAAATCTGAATTGTTTACTTGTAGACAAAGAGGTGTTGTGGATTATTTCATTACGTCGATTGAGAATTTTAATTTCATCAAAGAAACATGGAGAAGATATCTGATGTTCACTGTGCGTTATCTGTCTATCTTACAAAAAGAGTTAATTTGGAAAACATTAAATACGACAACTACTGAACGAGCTGTAAAAAGTTCAGAATGTTTTTTTTTCTTATTCATTTTTATCTCGTTAAATCCATTGTCTATTTTTCTGTGAAATAACCTCGATTATACAGGTACCTAGAAACAAAGCTCAAAAGAAAGAACATTTGATATCTAATGCAAGTATTAATCAATCAATGTATCTATTGTTATTGAACTAATCGGGATATATACTTTTGTTACAATATGTAAGATGGGTAAAGGACGAAATCATGGCTTGTTAGCTGAATCGATCTAATGGAAATTCACATAAAGCATGCTGAAGCATCAGGAGCACCGATTGGAGACCGTAACGATTATGATGATTCATCGGACTTGTGTGATTTTAGAGTGATTTATAATAGATAGACAAGATTAAACGATGAATTTGAAGGCGATATATATGACCATCTGAAATCCAAAAGAGTCCATTTCGGAAACAATATATCTGAAGAAGGGAGGAGATCTCCACCAAGACCCCACTGCAGCATCAACAGTAAAACTCCAAAACACCCGATGCAAAAACACAAAAGACGAGTACAGCACGAGACGGAAAAGAGACACACGACATGTAAACATCAAACACAAAAGACTACACATAAACCGACGAGACCAATGGGTAACCGGTGGCGACTTTGGACGGCAATCTGTCACGCAAGTAGCAAATGGTGTGGTTATCCTGGATTACGTGCGCACAACCCTCTCACTTCTCCAATTACCCAGAGATCTCGAAGACATACAATTGTGGTGTAAAGCAACCTCCTCACTGTAAGATGACATCACACAAACAAGACCGCGAAACGCAGAGGCCCCATCGAAACAGATGAATATGTAAATGGATATAAAAAAAGAGGGCATGCGTAATACAGTCCGTGCTCTGCCGGCTGTAGCGAGCTCATGTATGTAATCACCCGAGGAGTCCGACTGACATTCAGAGAGGACAGGTGGTCGGGGCCCTGTCTTCTCTAAAGATGTTTGAACAGGGCCTGTCATGGAGTCCCGTCGTCACAGTCAGTCAGAGTGCAAGTGTCAAAGATGCGCTTGTACAAGACTGTAGATTGGTCAAGTACCAAGCCTAGTGTCCGTCTGGTGACATTAGGATCATACCCACGGTATAAAAGGCGTTTGATGATTCTGACGCATTTTCGATGGTTATGCTGCCTACCTTTGATCCTTTTCATTTTGTTTATGATATCACCATAAAAGACAGGTTGTGTAATACCCATAGTAATGTACTCTGTTGCATGTATAGATCCGAATTTTAAAAAAAAGTTGACCGTAATTTTTGTAAAATTTCCAGAAAGTCTTAACTAGTTTATGAAAACGGAAACCTTGACCTAAAAGTTTTTTGGTAATTTGTAAATTTCTACTGTGAAAATCCAAAATATCAGTACATGCTCTAGCGTACCGGATGAGCTGTGATATGTAAATGCCGTAGGACGGTAATCTTGGAACATCACCGTCAAGCCAAGGGAAATTTACTATGTTGAATCCAAAATCATCCCTTTTGTCATATACACTTGTATGAATCTTTCCGTTTCCAATTTTGATATTTAGGTCCAAAAAGGGTGTTTCTGTATTTGAAAGGTTTGCCTTGTTAAAGGTTAATTCTTGTGGATAAATTTCATTCTTATATAATTCAAAAGCAGGATTGTCAATGGTTAGATACCTAGAAGTATTATTGAAACATTTCAGCTCATCAAATTTTCTTTGCTTTTGAAGATTTTGGATAAATTCTTTTTCATAAGTGTATAAAAATAAATCTGCAACAAGAGGCGCACAGTTAGTACCCATAGGAATTCCTACAATCTGCTTGTATAGATCCTCACCAAATCTAACATAAATATTGTCCAAGAGGAAGGACAAGGCATTACACAGGTCACTACATGTCCATGATTTGTATGATTTGTAGTCTGTCGAGGAAAAGAAACCCTTCGATTCAGATGTACAAATGTAAGTTTTTCGCTCTCGATCAAAACACCATTTAATGAGATTAGATAATCGATCATTAATTTTGTCATGAGGAAGTATGGTGTACATATTAGAGAAGTCGTATGAAGAAATCGTATTGGCATGGAAATTTCCAGATTTCATTTTTTCAATCACATCCCCTGAATTCTTAATAGACCAAAATAAATTTACATCGTTCCTGTTTAGAACCGTTCACAATATCTAGTTATGTGTTCTTTAATAGCAGTAAGTGCTGACGTCAGATTTCTAGACAAAATTGTAGTGGAGCAGTTACTAGAATTAGCAATTAATCGAAATTTGTAAGGAGACTTGTGCAGTTTCGGTATGCAATATAGTGTTGGGAGATCCAATTTAGAAATAGAGATATTGAATGAAGACAGTTCACTGTTATGCTTGCCTAAAATGTTAGATGCACTTTTATTGCTTTTGATTTATGTATTAGTAGACGAAAGTTCCGAAATCAAAGTTGATATGTAGTAACGTTTTCAAATGATAATGGTGTTGTTGGCTGCTTTATCAGCTGGTGCAAAGACATATTTTTCATGTAATTTACATAGTTTGGATTTGAAATATCTTTCAGATTTGGAACGTGGATTTTGAAAAAGATGAGGGTTTTTATGGAGGTTATCTATTCGAATATCCGATATATCTAAAATGAGGTTTTTCCAGTCATTCAGAGCATGCGGTTCGACTCCTTCTGAATAACACCATCTTTTCGTATAATTATCTAAGGCTTCCGTAAGCACTTCACGGCATTTGACAAAATCTATCTTGGATGGGATTCTATACTAAGGTCCTTTTTTAAGAAGACCACGGAGCTGTCTGTCTTGGATAATTGAAAAGTCACCTGTAACATCATGGCCAGCTGGTTTGTAGAGATATTTAGAAGTTGCACATTCTCAAGAAGCAGGACACGATTCAAGTATGTCAGGATCCGTTGTAACTTTATTATAGTTAAAAACAAAGTTTCGAATAGGTTTCTTGTACTTATAACAAAAAAGAGGTGGCTCTAAATTTTCAAAATATTGAGGAATGGTACTTTGTACGCGATGTCCCGAAAAATATTAGAGATGTTTAGAAGATCAAAACCTTTGTTAATAAACGGGATTTTATGAATCGTCTTTTCGGTGAGGTGTTTTCACAATAGGATAAAGTTTATACTGTGCGAATGAGACAATGATATTAAGTCTGAATCAGTATTATATTAATACTCTGAATCAATCCTTCTGAGCTACACTGGATAAAAAATTATCTTTACGCGGCCACGTAAAGCTAGCGTAAAGATAGCGTAAAGACCGGAGGATCTTTACGCGGACTTTACATGCCCGCGTAAAGAAGCGTAATGACCTGGATTCTTTAAGTTATCTTTACGCTTTCTGTACGCTTTCTTTACACATACAAACATCTTTGATAATTACGTTTTTGTACACATCTATACTGTTGCCAACCGACAAATTAGATATTATCTTCTAAATAAAAAAAGAAAAAAAACACTCATTTTTGAAATGTTTAAATGAGGAGCTGTTATCTTTGACAGAAGCTGCTATTACATAATTAAAATTGAAAATGGGGGATAATTTGTTGAAACTATCATCAAAGAAAACTAATATCCAGTAGTTGCGTTTATTTCAGTATGTGTATTTTACCTTCGGTAGGAAGAGGTTTTTTTCTCTTTCTTTTCGTTTGTTATATTTTAGGTTTCCTTTAAATACTAATGAAAATAAATTTAAATAGGAGAATCAAAGTAAATCTTACAAATATATATTGGAAAGAGTCCTTGTTGACACTCCACCCCTCGCATCTATGTGTGAGGGTGAATTAACAGTCGGAGGGTGTCATTTACCCGGAGAAAAATACAATCGATAACTTACCACGTCACCTGACCATGTTTTCGTAACATAGGGTGATCGTAAAGTTCTGTTACTGTAACATCTAAACATACGCGTACATGTACACATGTACGTCCCAGTTTTCTTTTGTACGTTATTTTTTCGATCATTTTTTAATTATTCATGGCAAAAGGAGTGGCACATGCCCTCATCAGAATTAAGGAGAAAAAAAATCGAAAATAAAAAACTATCGGGGAAAAAACAAGTTATCTATTCTGAAAGCATACAGGTACGTGCTTAAAGTATACCTTAGTATCGATAGAAATACTCCAAAATAAACTGAATCCCATAGAATAGCAATTTTGAACTTTTAATATATTCTCTCCTTTTATGTCGTTTAACTTTATTTATCGTCTTCAAATGGTATCATTTTGATACATACTTATTGGATATTAATAATATTTTTGTATTAGTTTGTAGAGAAAACAAAGACATTAAATGACAAAGCGTAACGGTAGATATGAAAAAGATTCTCACATTAAATCGAGAAAATTTATTTTATTATTTTAGTTAAAGTATTGGCAAAAATTGAATAGCGAATCACTGAGTTAATCACGCATATGATATTTTCTGAGATGTTTTTATTTCTCACCCTCAACCACTCCCCCTCGCTCCTTAAGTCCTACGTATGAAGGGGAACGATTGAATGTTATCTACATTGATTTTATTTAAAACATCACCAAAACATCACAATTCCCGTCGGGCTTTTGATTTGGCGAAGATTGCTTTGTTTTTTTAGCTTATTCGATATACAAAAGAGAAAAAAAATGATATTTGGCAAGAAAATAAGTATACAATTTCATACATTTAAAAAACAGATTTTCAACGTTTGGAATTAAACAGTTCGTCTACAAGGTGGAAATATTGTTTTGATGATAGGTGTGAATGGGGTCCTCTATAAGGTCTCTTTCGTACTAATTAGTTACATGTTATGATGACAGGTAGAATGCTATTTAAAGAATGTAAACAAATAAAGTTAATTTATTTTCAAATCGATAATAAAAGTATTTATATAGAAAGAAGATAGAAAGAGAGAAAAAAGAATAGATAGAAGAGAAATAATTGAAATAGATAAAGAATAGAAAGAAAGAAAGAATTTAAAGAATAGAAAGAAAAATAGGACGGAAAGAGAAAAAACGGAGGAAAAACAGACAGAAAATCTTAAATGACATTTGAAATGCTCGCTTGCGAAGATAATGTAAAAAAAAACCACACACACATATGTAAATAAACTATGTACATCTTGAGGAGATGGACAATACATCATTAGAAAATCGGATACCCCCGCCCCACCCCACCCTCTAGTCAGCTAGATTCGCTTACGCGTCTCCCGCGGGTAATCAAAGGCGCGGTCATATCTTGTGATGTGTGGTTGACACGACCGGATGTTTATTCGGCAATGGACATAGAGAAAGTCGATACTTTATTCAATCCATTGGCGGATCTGAGATATTTTTCAGAGCGGGAGGAGGGGTTGAACATTTAGGATTTTTAAAAGGGGAGAGGGCCTTACGCGACTGTTTATAAACAATTTATGTAACATCTAGTTTTGATTTCTTTTTATTCATTTCTTTGTTTCTTGATTTTAAAGAAATTTTGTTAACGTTGTATTTCTAGAATATCAATGATGTAATAAAAATAATAATAAACCGAAAAAAAACCCAGAAAAGAAATAAACAAACAAAACAAACACCCCCCCCGAAAAAAAAAGAAACAAACAATAGTAAAATCATTAAAGATAGCCAATGACAGTCTTCTTTTATTGAAATGCATTGAAATATTAAACTTATAATTTTTTAGGGAATATTACGTCAAATGGAAGTTTTTTTTTTGTTCGTAATTTTTTCTGTTTACCTTATTTCAATGGAAAATCCTACACCTAAACAAGAAAACATTATTATGGTTTTTTTATAGGGAGTCCAACCCGACAGAAGGGATCCAGGTTTTGAATTTCAAGATAAAAAGTAAAATAGTTGTTTTATCTGTAAATTCCGCCTTGAATCTAAAAGAAAGGAGGTGATAACCCTACCGATTGACGATACCATATTCGTATACTGTTCAAGTGTTTTGAATCAGGCTATGTACTATATGTATTTACACCCGCCCTAATTAAATGTTGATTTGGGTTGCCTACCCGCGGCGAAATGAAAGAGAGCTTCCATTAATGCAGTATATACCTGTTCTGAACTTGATCCACTATGAATTATCCTAATGGAAGGTTTAACATCAACTTGATAAACTTTGAGTTTTACGGTACATGGTAGCATAATAGCATTTCTATTTTTCACCTTTTTACATAATCCCCGACTATTTAAAATTTGTAACAAAAAATTAAATAAATCAATAAATACATCGATAGAAAAAAAAGAATAAATAAACGCATGTTCAAATATATCTTTCTTCTTTCTTAATTTTCTCAAATGCTACTTTAATCATTTTAAGAAGCATAAGCGGTGAAGCCGGAGGTAGCTTATTCTGTTTTAACTAACTTCATAATTATGCGGTAATATTTTTTGTGATTTTATCAATCATTCATTAATTTATTTTTTCCTTCTGATATAAAAAGAAAATTAACAAAATGTTGAATCGACCTGAAGCTACTCTCGTGCATTTATGTCACATACCGTTCAATATCCGGTGAATTATAATATACAAGGTTAACCCCCACCCGCCAGCGGCGAATTAGCGAGGCTATTTATAAATTACATAAACAAAGGTAATATCGGGTTTAAAAATAGTGATGACCGATATATTGATTTACAAACTCATGAAACTGTGAACCTTTTTAGTACTAGTTAGATTCAATGTGATTACTTACATATAAACTTTAAAAACTGTTCATTGGTTGTAAGAGGCGCGGTAGTCAAGTAGGTAAGGTCGTGGACATCAGATTATGTGGGCATGGCAGGGAATAGGATCGCACCCGCGCGGGTTTTGTTGGTGGTTATTTTTCTTTTTTCGTTTTTTTTTTTTGGTCAAACAACCATTACAAAATACGTCTTTATTTCTCTCAAATTGTATAAAGTTTAAAGAAAATAAAAGAATAAAATGTAAAAGTGACAGAGAGCTGCGTAAAGAATCCAGGTCATTACGCTCCTAAACGCTCGATGTAAAGGTTGCGTAAAGATAGTGTAAATATACGTAAAGCTCGCGTAAAGCTGACTTAAAGGTACCTTTACGCTATCTTTACGCTCTCTTTACATTTCCTTTACACGGAGCGTAAAGATTTACGTTCATCTTGTGCTAAATACCTAAACAATATGCATTTCAAATTCCAAACTAAGAGACCGAAACATATTTTATTTAGTCAAGATAATGGTGTAAATTCAAATAGAGATATGCATTATACATTTAAAATGGAAAAGGTCCAAACAAATTATTTTACATCACAATCCATTATATCTACGATGTTCATACAAACTACCTACCATGGTGACCTTAGTGAACTGCAGATGAGATGAGCATGTATTTCGGAAACTAAGCATGAGTGCCGAATTTTAACACTATCTGTTCCAATCATTTGTTCAAGAAGGTCAAGAGATTTGCCCCTCCAACTTTTTTTATGAGTAGACGTTGGGAACCCCGGCAGACTTGTAAAAATGTAAATGGAAAATTGACTAAGTCTTTGGTTCGACGAGACAATTGCTAAATATTTTGCCAATTTTAACCAGATGTAGGTTCAATAATCCGTTTTTACTATTGTTCCTATATACTTAAGTATTTCTCAACTGTTTACAGTACTTTGTTATGAATGGAAAAACATCATAACCATTTAGCAATTCTGACCAAAAGCGTTACTTGTTACTTCATTAATTTAAACTTTATCAGTATTTATAAAGGATGTTCCCATAGATGCTTTTCCCACGGTGAATACGACATGACATGGTTCGAAAGTCAAGTTCAATATTAAGGACTATGTAATTACATCCTTGATTCCTATACTATTGTTTCCTTCCTTTTATGCAAGGATATCCCCATTAAACAAAATCTGAACTAATAACAATGAATTATGTGTAACAGTTACATCCTTCTCATTTTGTATATAACCATTGAAATTGAAAAAAAAACTGAAGTACTTCCAATTATTAATTCAAATCAATTTCAATCATTTTATTTTTACATTTTTAAAGTTGTTGAATTGCTGGTTCATTTATGATCGCATGTGCAAAATTATGGACAAATTTTCCAGTACTGATTACTTTCGGTATTAGATGGCAATATCAGAGATAGCTAGAGTCGTTTCTATTTGAGATTTTAATTAGTTTTTGTTTTCTAATCTTAATAAGGAGCTGATCTCAAATACAAGAACACAAAAAAAACACATACTTTCTAAATGATAAGCAACGTCTACGGTAATATTACTGATCGAAATAATCACTTCAACAAAGGAGGGGATCTTCAACAATACCAGGTTGCAGCGGCCACAGCAAAACACCAAAACACCCATTGCAAAAACACAAAGCAGAGAAGCACGGAAAGAGATGCATAAGAGACAAGGAACGTCAACGCAAATCACACAGAAACATCAAACACAAAGGACTACACATAAACCAACGAGCCCAATGGACAACCGGTGCCGACTTAGAACGGACATCTGCCACGGAAATAGCAGAAGGTGCGGTTATCCTGGATTACGTGCGCATAACCCTCCAACTTTTCTGATTACCCAGAGGTCTCGAAGAACGTACAATTGTGGTGTAAAACAACCTCCACTCTGTCCGATGACCACACACAAACAAGACCACAAAACGCAGGGGCCCAAGCAACACAGATGAATATGTAAATGGATATAAAAACAGGGCGTACGTAATACAATCCGTGCTCTGCCACCGCAAGCTCATGTATGTTTTCACCCGAAGAGTCCGACTGACATGCAGAGAAGAAAGATGGTCGGGGGCATGTCTTCTCTAAAGAGGTTTGGACAGGGCCCGTCATGGAGTCCCGTCGTCACAGTCTGTTAAAGTGCAAGTTTTAAGAATGCGCTGTTACAAGACTGTAGATTGGTCAAGTATCAAGCCTAGTGTCCGCCTGGTTACATCAGGATCATATCCACGGTATAAAAGACGTTTGATAACTCTGACGCATTTTCGATAGTTATGTTGTCTACCTTTGATCCTTTTTATCTTGTTGATTATGTAATCATAAAATGCAGGTTGTTAAATACCCAAAGTAATTTACTCTGTTGCCTGTATTTGTCCGAATTTCAGAAGAAGTTGACGATATTTTTGTGAAATATCCAGAAAGTCTTTACTAGTTTGTGAAAGCGAAACCCTTGTCCTAAAAAATTCTTGGTAATATGTAAATTTCTACTATTTCCTACACAACACAAGGAATTATTTTATCGCTTTATTTCTTTCCCATTACTATATATGCTCCAATAATTTTATCCATAGGTACGGAAAATATGTAGCATGGACGGACGAACGGTCGGGCACCATTGTTATGCACAGTAACATATTTAGTTTATATCCGGATAATCACACAGTCGCTGCCACCATTTGTATTATAATTTTCATGACACAGACATACGGACACATCTCTGACTAACGACGGAAGAACACACTAATAACCACTGTAGCACAGGATAAAAAAAGAAGAGAGGAGATCTCCAGCAAGACTCCGTTGCAGCATCAACAGTAAAACACCAAAACACCCGATGCAAAAACACAAAAGACGAGTACAGCACGAGACGGAAAAGAGACACACGACATGTAAACATCAAACACAAAAGACTACACATAAACCGACGAGACCAATGGGTAACCGGTGCCGACTTTGGACGGCCATTTGTCACGCAAGTAGCAAATGGCGTGGTTATCCTGAATTACGTGCGCACAACCCTCTCACTTCTCCAATTACCCAGAGGTCTCGAAGAACGTACAATTGTGGTGTAAAACAACCTCCTCGTTGTAAGATGACATCACACAAACACGACCGCGAAAAGCAGAGGCCCCGGAGACACAGATGAATATGTAAGTGGATATAAAAAAGAGGGCATGCTTAATACAGCCCGTGCTCTGTCGGCTGTAGCGAGCTCATGTATGCAATCACCCGAGGAGTCCGACTGACATTCAGAGAGGACAGGTGGTCGGGGCCCTGTCTTCTCTAAAGAGGTTTGGACAGGGCCAGTCATGGAGTCTCGTCGTCACAGTCAGTCAGAGTGCAAGTCTCAAGGATGCGCTTGTACAAGAATTGTAGATTGGTCAAGTACCAAGCCTAGTGTCCGTCTGGTGACTTTAGGATCATATCCATGGTATAAAAGGCGTTTGATGATTCTGACGCATTTTCGATGGTTATGCTGCCTACCTTTGATCCTTTTTATTTTGTTTATCATAGTTGAAATCCTTTTTTTTATCCTTTTTATTTTGTTTATCATAGTTGAAATTCCAAGCTGAAATCACAACTTACAAGTTCATAATTTATTAACGGAAAAACATGATAATGATGAATATTAACAATGAATGTCAAATATTCAGGCACAAAGTCACAAAAATAAGCACAATAAGAGTCCGAAATGGTAAAGATAAAAATCACATTTTGTACGTCCTGAAAGCTTGGAAAAATAATTCAGACTAAAGAAAATTAAGTTCGCGGTATTTATATGAGACAAAATTTCCTCCTCCCATAGCATGGCAGCAATACAAATATTTACATTTAAGCGGGAAAAATTCGGAGGAGGAGAAAAGCTACATAAATAAGTAGGTCATTTCGGAGGAGTAAAAATTAGTGTTATACAATTGCTAAATAAAACTAATAAAAATGATTAAGAAAACATGAAGTATTCGAAGTTAAGTGATATATTAAAGGTCACGATGTTACAATAACAAGAGTTCGCTACAAATAACTATATCAGAATCACCAACACATGTTGCC
This sequence comes from Pinctada imbricata, assembly GCA_033119305.1. Classification (NCBI taxonomy): domain Eukaryota; kingdom Metazoa; phylum Mollusca; class Bivalvia; order Pterioida; family Pteriidae; genus Pinctada; species Pinctada imbricata. The sequence continues at coordinate 3,093,476 of VSWD01000003.1, forward strand.
ATTTGATACTTTGCGAAACAAAGAATTATATAAAATTGCCACCATCTATCAGAATTCAGCCGAAAGTGCAAATCACATAACCTCTAAAGTTTTATGTATCACACGTTTCTTTTTCACCAAATTAAAAAACATGTTTTGAGTAAGCTTGGAACAATTCGTTGTAAAGGCAAACAACCATAACAAATACATGTACATATCATGAAAAAAGAAATATAAAGAAACGTTTATCAAAAAAGCATTTAAATACAAAACGAATAAGCAACGATAATTGTATTCTGTTACATTATGTTTTTTTTTGTGGGTAATAAAATTAAAATAATGATGGCAAAAGTTAAACATACCAGTCAAAATAATAAAATGCCTTTTGCACTGTGAAAGTTATCCTGCTGTCACTAAATGGAAAATTGGCATAGTACTTGACCAATCAACAGCGTAGCATCAACTTATTCTTTAGAATTGTACTCCGCCTTACTGGGACGATGGGACTACATGATAAAATCTGTAATTAGAGAGACTAAATAACCTTTCTTCTCTGAATGTCGATCCGATGTCCTCACTCCAATTGACATAGGACATACTGTTTTTGGTTGTCTTTTACTTTTTTAACATCCACGTACTCATATGTGTTGCTAGGAACCATCTTTTGTTGTCTTTTTCTGGTTGTCATCTTAAAATTAGAAGTTTATTGTATACAACTAGTATGCCTTTTTGAGTACTCTGTGCAACCGGGAACATCCGAGGGTTGTGCGCACGTGGTCCGGATAAGCACAGCATTTGCTAGTTATCATAGCAGATGGCTGACTTAAGTTGCCCATTGGTCCCGTTAGTTAATATGTAGCGTTTTATGTTTGATGCGTTGACGTCATATTGGTGGTCGTTGTCCATCGTCCGTCTCTTGATGTCCATATCAACTCAGTATTGTCGTTTTGGGTGTCTTGGTGTTTTCCTGTCGATATGTCATCTGAAGCGTGTTGAAGCTTCCTTCCTTTCTATGATAGAAATTCATCAGGGTTTTTCGAAGCTAGGTATCAAGCCATTTACACTACCCTTTTTAATTTTCTCGTCAAATTATACTATATACAAAATTAAGAAGAGGTTTTTTTTTTCAATTAATTTTTAATGCATGATGCAATATCCATGGATATTTCAAGAGAAATTGATGGTGGATTAATCATGAATAAAAAAATAAAACCCATAAAAGTTAAAAAATATATCAGATTGAAAATGAATAGACAAAAGAATAACAAAATCTGTCCGATTCCTTCGTTCTAAGGTTTCTGTGCACAAATAGTAGAAAGTAAAGACTTTTTGTGTTATCACCATGCAGTAAAAAAGCTTGAATACACCAGAAATACGCATTTGTTCAGTCCGCTCTGTGATAAAAGAAGGAGGTTAGTGCGCTCGTTCTCTGGATAATCTTGCTTTCTGACTGCCTTTGTAGTTGAATATTGCCTTCCCTCGATAGTCGATTGGTTCACCCTTTTCGACCTAAAGACGCCGTCTCATTTTCTACCTTAATATTATTGTTATATGAGCATACTGTTGAACGTCTCAAATTCAATAACATCATTAAAGAACAGATAAATGTGAAGCATGGGCAAGGTAGAAGTGACGATTGGTGTCAAAATCTCATATTTTGTCAAATAAGAAAGTTGTTCTGTTTTCTCTTCAGGCATCAAACAACGGACTGTTTTCGATATTCAAATTAATATCAATTTAAATATATCTATTATCATGATTATGTTGCATTGAGAAGGGGTAGGGCTACGAGACCCCTAAATCGGCCCTCGCTTTTTCATTACAAATTAATTTCATGAGAAATACGAAATATTTCTTATAAAAATACACGTATGTTTACCGCTTTTAATACAAATAATATTATCACCAAACAAATTTAGCTGTAATTGATATTTAATTCCGGAACAAAGATTTGTACTTCTTCGCTGGTGTAACCTATTCATCAAAGATACAACTCATATAATGCTAATGCTAATCTTAATTAATGTAGTGTTGAAACTATATTTTCAACGCATTAAGGTCACTCTTTCCCTTTTTGAACACGAAAAATAACACATAAACCAACGGGACCAAAGGGCAATCGATGCCAATTCATGACGGTCATCTGCCACGTTAGTAGCAAAAAAGTAGTTATTCGGATTATGTGCGCATAACCCTATTATCTCAATAATGAAAATATGGAATAGTGATTATTATAAATAATATTATTGAGGAGGCCCTACAGTCGCTCCGTCGATCTTTTAAAACAATACCATGCCATATCCCTTTTTCGTTTACATTCTGAATTCCCATTAGCTGTCAACATCACCAAAAATACATTTTTGCCAAATATGTTTATCAATTTGTGCATCAAGACAATTACTAAATGTTACGATTTTTCAATGAACGGGTGTTGCATGGAAACAGAATACACAGGGTTTTCCCCTGGCACCTGATTTCACTTCGAAATGCTATGGATTCCCAGGTTCGCAGCTGTTCATATTGAAAATGTGAAATTTTGCCTCATCTTATCTACTTTTAGACTAAATGACTGATTGGTACTTCTTCGATATTTATTTTGGCAATATGTTTTACGACTTCGAATACTTAAGGAAGAAAGCATGTTCTTTCAATGAAATTACGGTTTTTTCTTCAAAATTATGCGATATCATTTCAAAATAATACATCAAAAGAAGCGGGTTGCATTAAGTTGTTTAATATGCCAAGAAATGTTTGTTTCTCGAAACCATAATCTTACTGGAGCAGTGGGAGGACTATATTAACGTTACATGAATAACGACTCAATTTTCTATTAATATGGTAACACAGACACTCGTCATGAGTCGGCACCAACTGCTGACAGATGGGTTTTTTGACATGGGTTTTGCAACCTAGTCGAGTTTGTGGTCCAATCCTTCCTTCCATTAAAATAATCTTTCAAATTTTAGATCCACAATTATTGATCTGATGATATCATCATTGGCATTGTAGTTGCATTTCTGAGGAGAGGACACCGACTTGGGAATCATCGGTTGACGACAAGCAAACAACAACGGAAACAACCATAAAACCTCCTCAGGGTGACAGATATATATTCCTAAGAACATTTTTATTCCATTTGAATTTTAAAAGTCTCATATCATATGATAAGAATAACGAATTCTTCTGAAAGGATAATTTTTAAACGTAAATTCATCAGACAATACATAGTTTCTTTTACCCATATTTTTTTTCGCATTGATGAATATCCATGTAATCTGGATGTATTATATTTTATCATTATACATATTCAGTTTATCTATCCCCATTCCACACGTTGTTATTCGTGTATTTCTTTGTTTTTTTTAGGAACCCCAGTCAACAGTCGTTCACTTATGCAGTTTGTAACAAGTATGTATAACATAGCAACTAGTAACACATAAATTGTTTGAATCTAACATTATTATTATTATAGGAGATAAAATTTCAGCATTCAACACAGCGAAACACGTTGTAATATAGAAAAAACAAAGGTAACAGAAATTCGTGATAACATAAAAACTAACCATTTCAATCACTCCCATAATATCATAACTTCGCTTCACAGAATATCATAACCTCGCTTCCTTTCATATGGTGGCGTTTTTAGTTTGTTTGTTTTGGTTCCTGTTTTATCCTTATTTTGTATGTCTTCGGTTTATTATTTTCTAAATTATCGATTTTGTACTGTGTATTGAGATATGGTCATTATCCATATTTGTACTGTTTACTGGTACATGATAATTCTCCATGCTTGTCATATATAATAGACATATAAATATACGAACGTACAGAGACAAATGAGTTAAAGAAGATCCTGACGATAATCTCAACAGCACTCACAATAGAGCACAAAATTGAGCATCGACGGACCCCTAGCAAGCTAGAGGTGGGACCAGCTACCCGGGAGAAGTAAGCATCCCCTGTTGGATAGCCGCACCCGCCGTCGATGTTCAGTCATCGAAGGAGAATCTATGTATCTCAAGCCTATTATATTTACGAATGCCATGACTTCAAATACGTACTTTGTATGCCATGACTTCAAACACTTACTATCAACCCCGCGAATATTTTTCCCTAACATTGTCGCCATAGAACTTTCTATATAGACATAACCTCAGACAGTGCATGTATTTTATACCCCGCTGGCGTCGATCTTCATGCACGAAAATGAAAACAATATATAAAGTACACGTTACTTACATCAATGAAATAAAACATACGATAATTTTTCATCTTCTCTCCGAAGAATATTCAGAATTAGCAGATATGTTAATATCAACTATTCAATCAAGAATATGTTTATCTTTATACCTTTTACCAAACATTTGGAGCAAAAATGCTTTGCCCATATCATTTTATTTCAAATAGGACATCCAACTGCTCTGTCTATAATGTAGTCTTACTGAGACAAGATGAAAGAAAGAAGATGATAAAAACTGAATGTTTAAGAAAACCTTTCACAAAAGTAAGGGGGTTCAGCAAATGTAATTTTGATAAATTACCATCAGCTACTAGATATTTTCTGTTCCTTTTGTTGAAAATTGGATGGTCGTTCAAAATCCGTTCAAATAATTTTTTTTCTCAATGAATGTAGTCCTCGAGTTATAAATGAACTGGTGTGTCGGTTTCGCAAATTTTACGGAATATTCAGTTTAAATCTTGTGAGTCTCGTTGTTCCATTTAATTTCGGAAATCGGTTGCTTTCGTTGTTGAAGATTCAGTGACTGTCTTTAACCGTACATCCAAAGGAGGTCTTAGCACCAGATCCCCTCCTTTTATAGTGAATTATTAATTAGCCGATTTGAGATTTGCTTTTCGCTCTCTATCGATCTCCTGTTTGTGTCGCTAAAAAGTATAAGTAGTATGCAATTGCCATTATGTTAACATTTAGCGAGGGACGTTTGAAAAAGGAACCAAATACCAAATTCAAAAACATAAACAACTGCCATACACCACCAAAGGAAAATAAATGAAACCAAACGAAATATATATAAAATGTACAAAAGAGCAAACGTGTTTTTCACATTTGGAAATCAGGTCAGCCGACCGAGTCCGAGAAATGCAGACTCTTAACATTTTTTTTCTTCATTTTATTTTAGATTGCGTGCTCATTATCCTCGTGACTATCAATAGCTGCGTTCTGTCCTTGGTTTGTGCAAGACGAAAGGTATTTCAATAATATTTCCTGTGTTCATATCATTTCGCGCAAATAAAAGTATTTCAATGAAATATTATGTATTTATATGACAATACACAAGAAAGGTAATTACATTTTGTATATTTATACAATCATTAAAAACGTTCTCGTTTGAGGCAATTACTTTAAGTTATAAATAAAGTATCTAGGAATTAAATCATCAAATGTTATGCAAACCAGAATCTAAAATATATTTTTCAATTTCTATTTTCTTCTCTTGTTTCCTTATTATTCTTTTCAGAGATTCATCGCTGCTTTTTGAAACAAGACAAAATACATCCAAGGCTAATGAGAACGTCTAAGTCTGACTTTACAATGGACATTTTCCATAAACAGTGATTCAAATATTCTCTTCCTATTGTGTATTAAACATCGTTATTTACATAGTTCTCATTCATTGAATTTACCGTTCACCATATTCAGAAATGGGAATGATCTCCAAATGAATGACAAATATCGATAATGACCATATCCCTGTACATAGCACAAAATCGATAATTCAGAAAATCAGAAACCGAAGGCATACAAAATCAGGATAAAACAGGAACCAAAGCAAACAAACAAAAAGCTCCACCATATCAAAAGAAGTGAACTCCCGATATGGGAGTGAGTCCCAGTTACACAGGAAGAGTAAGCATCTCCTGCTTGCATGCAACATCCGCCGCTTCAATTCGGTAGAACTGTCACTTTCGGTTTCTTCCATTTCGGAAGATATAGAGTACAATCCTTGGTTGGATGGTTCAAATGGTCTATGACAGAATATCATTCACCATTCTTGAGAGTGGGACATCATAGTGTATGACGAGTTCCCCATATCGACAGTAGAACTTCATCAGTGACGATGTTAGTCGGTCACAAACATATCCCTGAATGAGAAGCTTATCTGAAAGAAGCCTAGCTCTCAGAACAAAATCCGTAAATTTCGTACTTGCTCTGGCATAGCGTATCAACTGAGATATGAACACGTCATAAGCTGGCGATGAAGGGGTGTTGCTACTCAGAAAAGGAAAGTTTGTAATGCTGAAATTGAAGTTTTCACTTTTGTCATAGAGTGAGGTGTTCATGTGACCATCAGTGTGGTAGGACAACATTATGTCCAAATAGGATGCTGAATTATTTGTCTCTGTAGTTTCTTTGACTTCAAGCTCCGAAGGATAGATACTGCTGAAGTAATCCGCGAATTTTGGATTAAATATTGATGGACGACACATCGTCTATTTATCTGTAAGTGAAGTTGAAGTCAGAAACTAAGTATCTTTTCCCTTCAGAGACTAAAGATTGAATGAATTCAGCTTCGTACGAGTAAAGGAAAATGTCGGCCGAATATTAGCTATTTATTTTATGAATTTTTGAAACTTATGTACTCTTATTGTTTTGAGGTTGAAAAAGTCAATCTTTGTATCTGGATTACTACACCTTTGTATTTTGATATTTACCGTTTGGTCATATACGAAAAAAACCTCCGATCGTAATTTTTACAAAACAGAGGGAATATCGAACAATACTGGTTACAGCAACAAACGATAAACGTAAAAAGCAAGTTGAAACTCATTGTAGACAAATGACTTAAAGAAGATCCTGACGATAATCTCAATAGCACCACGAAAGAACACAAAATTGAGCATCGACGGACCCCTAGAAAGCTCAAGGTGGGACCAGGTATCCGGGAGGAGTAATCATCCCCTGTTTGCTGGCCGCATCCGCCGTCGATGTTCATGCATGAAAATGAGAACAATTTATAAAATACATGCACTGTCTGAGGTTATGTCTATATAAATCTAAAATAAAAACGATAAAATGCGGATGGATGACTATTTCATTATTTTAGTGCTATGGAGACTATGTCAGGGAATAATATTCAAAACGAGACGCCAACCTAACATGGAACACCAAATACGCCATCGAAACTTCAAACACAAACGACTACATATAAGCCAATGAGACTTATCGACGCCAACATACGATGACCATATGCAACTATAGTAACAAATTGTGTTGTTATCCAGGCTACATTCCACAACCCTTCACTGTCTCGAAGAACGCATAATCTCCATGGTAAGAGGATAATATCCATTCAGAGTACCCTTCTGATGACACGAAATAAAATGAAGTGGATTATTCTGACGCATTATGTATACCTTTGATCCGCCTAATTCTTTTTATAAAGTCTCCAATAAAGATAGGTTGCGAAGGTCCCATGGCAATTTACTCTGTTGCAAATAAACATCCTAATTTTGAATAATCTAGGAGGGTTTTATTTTGCAAAATGTCTAGGTCTTAATTAGTTTATGAAGGCGAAAACTTTGACCTAGATAATTATGTATGATACAGAAAATGGGTTCATAATCCAACTATTTCGATAAAAGGAAACGGAATTTTCTGCAGCATGACCACCCTGCACTCAACCAGCAAAACAAACCCACAAGAAAGTGACACATAAAAGACATCATATATAGTCGGGGAGCCAGTGGGACCCCCATGCACCCCCTTGAGTACTTTTTTTCACGGGTACCATAATGTTCCTTAGGGTCCCCAGAATCAGTTTTCAGAATGTACTCATAAATAATAAACTCATTTAGGCTATGTGTTTTTCGATCGTTTCCATGGCAACCCCCTGCTTAAATATAGAAAGCACTATTGGTTAAGTAAAATAGCCATATCTTGGCCAAATGTTGAGCTAAACATCTGTAACTGGTATCAATATAAAGAGGAAAGATTGTTCTATTAGTCAAGTGTACATATGCAAATTAACTCATTTGCATATTCATGAACATTACTGAACTTAAATTAAAATGCTTGAAAAAATATAAAAAAAACCCAGCTCTATTCATTATATTTTTGCTTCTTAACTCTATATTCTGATTAATGATCATATTTAGTTGATATAAGAAATATCTACAAAGTCTTTTCTCTCCATTGAAATATCATGTTACTCAATATTTTAGTTTAATGGCTTCAAAATTGAAGTTTTTACAAAAAAAGTTGCTATTTTAAGTAAGAAGAGCTGATTTTTGTAAACTAATTATAAGATATTTACTACTTATGAAATAGAATATCTTTACCTATTCTGTTGTAGTTTTATGTTTTTTTTTTTTCATGTAATAAATGTTAACAAAATATTATATAAGTATTTTCGATAATTTTTGGGACAAAAACCGTATTTTTCAGTATAAGAAAATAACAGATATCTGGCTATTTTTTTTAAAAAAGGCAAATAGTTCCTGTAATTTATAAATGAAACGTATATGCTGATGTAATGTCATTGTTTTAAATATCGATTTATATGTTAGAAGCGAAAAATGTTTTTTGTCTGCTATTTTGGTTTAAAATGTCGGAATTTCATACTGAAATTACAGATTAAGAGAAATATTTTAAATACTTTATAGTTGTTGCAATATAGGATATGAAACTAAATTTCTTTGTGTAACAAATTAGAATAATGAAAAATGTTAGAAATATAGAAAGTCATAACTTCACCACCGGATTAGCATTTCAAAAACACGCAATGAATCGTGAGTAACACGGTAAGGCCAACCAATAACGTAAAAGAATGACAACTATGGATAATGACCATACCCCTATATATAGCACAAAATCGATAATTCAGAAAATCATCAACATAATTTTAAGGCATACAAAATCATGATAAAATAGGAACTAAAGCAAACCAACAAAAACCTCCACCACATGAAAAGAAGCGAACTCCCGATATAGGAGTGAGACCAGGATCACAGGAAACGTCAGTTTCTCAGTTAATTCCCATGTGCCCATCGAGAGTTAGCATTTCAGTTAATAATACAGTGTAACCACTCAATAACAAAGCAAAACCACTCAATATAGTGGTTGTTTGACCGTTTGCCATATGAAAATCACTTAATACTACAGCATAATATAGTATAATAATACAGTATAACAAACCAATAACATCGCAAAGCCACTTAATAACATAGTCTTTTTTTCCTTTATTATATATACACAACCTCATAATATAGTAGAACCTCCCAATATCAAATCAATATCATTCAATAACATAGTCATTTCACCCTTTATTACATAAAAACCACTTAATGATACAGTGTTAATACTCAATAATATAGCAAACCACAAAATATAGTGGTTTTTTGATCCTTTACTCCTTAAAAAGCACTTAATAATACAGCATAAACGCCCAAAAACATAACAAACCCACTCAAAAACGTGATGGTTTGACGCTTTGTTATAACAAAACCACTTAATAACTTAGCATAACCACCAAAAAACTTACATTTACTACTCAAAAACGTGGTCGTTCGACCCTTTATCATAACAAAACCACTCAATAAAGTAAAGGTAGGGTTTATAGTCTCGTTCGCCTGAGCCTCAGGCGACTTCTACAATCACCTCCATATCGTTATTTCTCAATAATGTGATGGTTTGACACTTTATTAAAACAACACCACTTAATAGCACGGCATAACCACCGTATTACTTAGCATGACTACTCAATAATAATCTTTCCTCGTTATATTTATGGAACACCATTGCTTCCTTAAGTTGGATTTCATCAATAAAAAGGGTCAACAGACATGGTAATCAGTGGTTTTGATACAAAAAGGGTCACATCATCACGTTATTGGGTGGTTTTGTAATATCATCAGGTGCTTATGTTGCGTTATTGAGTGGTTTTGTTATAAAAAAGGTCAAACGACCACGGTATTGAGTGTTTTTTGCTCTGCTGTGTTATTAAATTATTTGTTATTATAACAAAGCGTCAAACCATCACGATACTGTGTGATGTCGTTATGTTACTTGGTAGTTATGCTGTGTTATTAAGTGCTTTTCATGTAGTAAAGGGTCAAAAAACCACTCTATTGAGTGGTTTTTGCTATGTCATTGAGTGTTTACACTGCATTATTAAGTGGTTTTTATGTAACAAAGGGTTAATATTAAGTGGTTTTGCTGTGTTATTGGGAGGTTCTACTGTATTATTAAGTTGTTAATATATAATAAAGGGTTAAAAGACAATGTTATTGAGTGGCTTCGCTATGTTACCGGTTTGTTATACTATATCATTGAGTTGTTCTGTTATGTTATTGGGTTGTGTTATTCAAGACTCATCTAGTGCTTTTGCAATATTATTCGGTGGTTATGTTATAACTTTCCATAAATAGGAATTTTTTGTCTTTCTTATTTGATAGACTAATGAGATGTACAAATAAATTTAGTTTTTATATTTTTTTCAAGCATTTTAATTTAAGTTCAGTAATGTTCATGAATATGCAAATGAGTTAATTTGCATATGTACACTTGACTAATAGAACAATCTTTCCTCTTTATATTGATACCAGTTACAGATGTTTAGCTCCACATTTGGCCAAAAATGGTTATTTTACTTAACCAATAGTGCTTTCTATACTTAAGCAGGGGGTTGCCATGGAAACGATCGAAAAACACATAGCCTAAATTAGTTTATTTTTGAGTACATTCTGAAAACTGATTCTGGGGACACTAAGGGACATTATGGTACCCATGAAAAAAGTACTCAAGGGGGTGCGTGGGGGTCCCACTGGCTCCCCGACTAATAAAACTACAAATCTCAAAAAGACACAACAATATTCATAGGAACATCATACAAAAACTCGTAACAGACGTACAGAAACATCAAACATTGATGACAACACATAAAAGGAAGGAGACCAATGCGTACCCGGCGCCGACTTTGGACGGCAATCTGCTATAAGCAAATGGTATAGTTGGTTTTGGTTTAAACAGTGTTTATTTCATAAATCTTGTGCAAATAATATATGATTACAAGAAATACATATTCGGGATCGAGCTACAAGAGAACCCCTTTTATCAAGCCCTCTCCCTAAAAATGGTGTAGTTATCCGGATTACATGCGCACAACTCACCCACTAATCCGGATACACAGAGGTCTCCACAGACACACAATAGTTGTATAAACATAAAATTTATCAGTGTAAGGTGGCATCACAGACAAGATAGGAAAATGCAGAGGCCTCTTGTAACACAGATTCTATGTAAATGGATCTAAAAATTCTATGGTAGGCGTGTAACAGTCTGTGCTCTGCTGGCTGAAGGGAGCTCAAGATCAAACACCCGAGAAGTCTGATCAACTTTCAGATAGGACAAAAAATCAAGACCAAGTCTTATCTGACGAGATTTCAACAAGGCTCATCATAGAGTCCCGTCGTCACGGTTGACCATTGTGCAACGTTTGGAAAGACACTGGTACAAAACTACTACGATGTAGGGCTGAGTATTGCGGGCCAAATTTGTATTGCGATATATTGCCATAGTTGGAAAAAATATTGCGATATATTGCAATATTCTATAACATAAATATTTCTTATGTTTTTCATTTTCCGACTTCATTTTTGTTTTCAAAATTTTATTCAAATAATTGAAAATGGTTCCGTGATATAATGATGGACATCTGCAGACAAATTTGACAGTCCTTCTAAAACATTCAAAGTCATTCATGACGGCAGGTGTGGCTATCCAACAGGGGATGATTACTCCTCCCGGGCACCTGGTCCCACCTCTAGATTGCTAGGGGTCCGTCGATTCTCGATTTGGTGCTCTATTGTGAGTGCTGTTGAGATTATCGTAAGGCTTTTTTTAAGCTCATGCATGAATCGAGCTAGCATGGTCAAATTTTTCTTAAAAATTAGTATACTAATGATACATGTTGACGTACGTTTTAAAGGTAAAAAAAATGTCATGATCGCTGAGCGATATAAGTCCCCTACCGGCGGCATATATTTATGTCCTGCAACTCTATCTATGAATTACTCTTCAATTAAACATATATTAGTTTTAATTAACCTTACCGTCTGTGAAGCTTAGTTCTGAGGTTTTATATGCTTTATCGATTTGAAAAAGAGGTCAAGTGTCACGAAAAATGAACTTGCTCTGTAACTATCAAAGACTAAGCTGAGTATCAAGTCTTACCTGAATATCTCTATTTGTAGCAGGAAAAAGTCTTGAAAACTGAGAAAAACTAAATCGAGCAAGTCATCAAGGGGCATAACTCCTCGAACAATAGGTCAAGCGTGGCGATCTTGCTCTGTAACTTTCCAAGACCAAGCTGTGTATCAAATTTCACCTGAATATCTCTATTTGTTGCAGAAAAAAGTCCGGAAAACTGACAAAAACTTAATTTTCAAAGTCATCAAGGGGTATAACTCCTCGAAAACCTTGCTCTGTAACTTTCCAAGATCAAGCTGTGTATCCAATAGCACCTGAATATCTCTATTTGTTGCAGAAAAAAGTCCGGAAAACTGACAAAAACAGAACTTTCCAAGTCATCAAGGGGCAGAACTCCTCGAATAATAGGTCAAGCGTTACGAAAGTCGTTCTTGGTCTGTAACAATTGAAGACCAATTGTTAAACGTCTTAAAATTCAATAGCATCATTTAAAACCTGATAAATTTACAGCATGGACCAGACATGCACGTTTCGGGTACTAAACCCTCGTCAGTGATCCTCAGTCTAAAATATGTAATACGGCCAAAAAGTATGAAAAATATGTCCAAAAATGTACCAAAAGACGTAGCAGAATGGGTGGGATATGATGCTACAGGACCCACGTTTTAGACATTTCAAGAAATTTTGTAACAGAAAATTTCAAATGCGTTGAAGAGACACACGATCAACCGAAGTTGATCGAAGCTGTGTATCAAATTTCATCTGAATATCTTCATCCGTTGCAGAAAAAAGTCCGGAAAACTGACAAAAAACTGAATTTTCCAAGTCATCAAGGGGCATAACTCCTCGAAAAGTAGGTCAAGCGTGTCGAAAGTCAAACTTGCTCTGTAACTATCCAAGACCTAGATGTGTATCAAATTTCATCTGAATATCTTCATCCGTTGCAGAAAAAAGTCCGGAAAACTGACAAAAACTGAATTTTCAAAGTCATCGAGGGGCATAACTCCTCGAAAAATAGGTCAAGCGTGATGAAATTTGAACTTGCTCTGTAACTATCCAAGACCGGCGTTGCCGGTAGGGGACTAACAAGCGTAATTTATTTATGTTGTGTTGTTTAAAAGTTGCTAGTCTGAAAATTGACTGATCATAATTTAATCACCGCTGTTAACGGAAGAAACATGGAACGAGCATGATGTTATTCACGACGTTGTAATTTGAAGGTCATACATGAATCTTAAATGTGAGATATCCGGTGATAACGGCATGGACACAAAAATCCACTTTTGGCATTTTAAATCACCCTATTGATGTATTTTGATAAGTAATCCTGACTCGCTCATAATTTTCAAAGAGAAACAACATGAAAATATGTAGATAATAAAATATCGTCAAAAACCGGTTTTTGAAAACAAATACCGTGGTACGTATTGCGAAGCCTAGTATCGCAATATACCGGTACCGCGATAAAGTCGCTCAGCCCTACAAACAAGACCGTAAAACACAGGGGTCCAAGCAACACAGATGAATATGTAAATGGATATAAAAAGAGGACGTGCGTAATACAGTCCATGCTTTGCCAGCTGTAGCGAGCTCATATATGTTATCACCCGAGGAGTCAGACTGACATTCAGAGAGGACAGGTGATCGGGGCCATGTCTTCTTTTAAGAGGTTTGGACAGGGCCCGTCATGGAGCCCCGTCGTCACAGTCAGTCAGAGTGCAAGTCTTAGGAATGCGCTCGTACAAAACTGTAGATAGGTCAAGTACCAAGCTTAGTGTCCGTCTGGTGACATTAGGATCATATCCACGGTATAAAAGGCGTTTGATGACTCTGACGCATTTTCGATATTTATGCCGTCTACCTTTGATCCTTCTTATTTTGTAAACTATGTCACCATAAAATGCGGGTTGTGAAATACCTAAAGTTGCATTCATGGGTCCGAATTTCAAAAGAAGTGGATAATAATTCTTGAAAAAAGTCTTTACTAATTTGTGAAAACGAAAACCTTTACCTAAAAGTATCTTATTAATTTGTAAATTTCTACTATGAAAATCCAAAACATAAGTACATGCTCTAGCATACCGGATGAGCTGTGAAATGTAGATACCGTATGACGGTAATCTAGGGACATCACCGTCAAGCCAGGGGAAAGTTATTATGTTGAATCCAAAATCATCTCGTTTGTCATACACACTAGTATGAATTTCTCCATTGACAACTTTGATATTTAGGTCCAAAAATAATGTTTCTGTGTCTGTAACGTTTGCCTTGTTTAGAGTCAATTCTTGTGGATAAATAACATCTTTATACTTTTCAAAAAACAGGATTATCGATAGTAAGAATATCATCCAGGTACCTAGAAGTACCAACGAGACATTTCACATCATCACGTTTGCTTTATTTTTGAAGATTTTGAATAAATTCTTTTTTTCATATGTGTATAAAATAAATCTGCAACAAGAGGCACACAATTTGTACCCATAGGGATCTAGGTAGCGTTTTATGAATGATAAATTATCCCTGGCTTAAGTTGCAAGACTTCGTTTTGTCAATTATGCTGAATGTAAAAGTAAAGGTAATATCGCTTCTTACCGACAAACAGAGGTGTGCTATCTAAAGATTCAAATTAATCATGCTATCTAAAAACCGTGTGGCATTTGTAGAACAAGATGCAAATGGTATATGAAAGTACAAAATCTTAATTTCAAATTTGCATTTAATTTTCTTATTTTATTGCCGAAAGAAGAAGCTCAGAAATACCGTTAAAATATATGATACAAAACAAAAATTCATTGTTCAAATTTAAAAGTGAAAAATGAGCTTAAAACTAGCTAAACATATAATCAGATATAAATACTCTGTCTGCGTTCTCTTTTAAGATTCCTCGTGATTTCCTCGTGATTTTCATTTCAACCTTGTTTATGTATCATTTGTTAAACATGCTTGTTTTCATTTGAATGTTGGTCGAATGCCATAGTTTATACCAAAAACGAGAATCGAAATCTCATAGCAATGACCTACAGATTCTTATGAATTGTATAACATTCTAAAGAGTAGCAAATAGACATTTTTCAACGTGACGAACTTCGCACTTCGTACTTCGAACTTCGCACTTCGTACTTCGAACTTCGCACTTTAATTATGATAGAAAGTTTGATAAGTAAGATGCCAGAAGAACAGGAAGTCAAATAGACCAATTACATTGAGTATACTAATCAAAATGTAGATGACTGAGTCGATCCACTGGTAAATTTATACGTGAACGGCAGCTATGCCATTAATCCTTCAATGTTCGAAGTGCGAAGTTCGTCACGGTGAAAAATGTCTATTTGCGACTCTTTAGAATGTGCGAAGTGCCAAGTCCGTCACGGTAAAAAAGTACACTATGACAGAGTCCTTTTTAACCATCCCTTTACTCATGTCTTGTTGCAGAAGTAGAAATGTTTGAACACCTCTCACTCTAATTTATGTAATAATCTTTGAAGAAAGAAGGGATATCCAACAAGACCTGATTGCAGCACATCTTTCTTGGAAGAATAAAATATGAGTTTGTACAACACAAACGCTCCCGGTGGCATCTTTGTTGTTAGTATAAACGTTATTTGCTGTTGAGTAGGTGAAAGGCCAAGGTCAAGAGGTTGAAAAATGTTGGTATCAATGGAGAAATCGTGTGAAATATCAAAGCCCTATCACTAACCATTACAAATTTTGCCTAATGTTAAAATTTTGAAAAAAGGTATCAGTCAAGTCACAAGTTCATAAGTTTTAAAGGTCTTGTTACAATAATACGGAAGTGTTCCAGCTCTAGATCTGTACCTTCATGAAGAAAATTTCAATCCAATTTTCTGCACCAGGCACGTACCGAGACACAAGGTTCATACATGTAAAAGAAAGGAGGGGATCTCCAACAACACCTAGTTGCAGCACCAACAGCAACCTCCCAAAACACCCACTGTAAAACACAAAAAAGACACGCACAGAAAGAGACGCAGTAGTACAAGAAACGCCAAATCACAGAAAAACATAAAACACAAATGACTACACATAAACCAAAGACAATGGGTAAACCGTGTCGACTTAGGACGGCCATCTGCCACGTCAGTTGCAGACGGTGTGGTTATCCTGGATTAAGTGCGCACAACCCTTCCACTAATCCGATTACCCAGAGGTCTCGAAGAACGTACAATTGTGGTGTAAAACAACCTCCTCACTGTCAGATGACACAACACACAAACAAGACCGCAAAACGCAGGGGCCCAAGCAACACAGATGAATATGTAAATGGATATAAAAAGAGGGCATGCGTAATACAACCTGTGCTCTGCTGGCTGTAGCGAGCTAATGTATGTTATCACCCGAGGAGTCCGACTGACATTCAGAGAGGACAGGTGGTCGGGGCCCTGTCTTCTCTAAAGAGGTTTGGACAGGGCCCGTCATGGAGTCCCGTCGTCACAGTCAGTCAGCGTGCAAGTAGTGTCCGTTTGGTGACATTAGGATCATATCCACGGTATAAGAGGCGTTTGATGATTCTTACGCATTTTCGATGATAATTCTGTCTACCTTTGATCCTTCTAATTTTGTTGATCATGTCACCATAAAATGCAGGTTACGAAATACCCAAAGTAATATACTCTGTTGCTTGTATGGGTCCGAATTTCAAAAGTAGTTGACAATAATTTTTGTAAAATTTCCAGAATGTCTTTACAAGTTTGTGAAAGCGAAAACCTTGACCTAAAAGTATCTTGGTCATTTGTAAATTTCTATCATGAAAATTCAAAACATCAGTACATGCTCTAACATACAGGATGAGCTGCGAAATGTAGGAACATCACCATCAAGCCAGGGAAAATTTACTATGTTGAATCCAAAGTCATCTCTTTTGTCATACACACTTGTATGAATCTCTCCATTAACAATTTTGATATTCAGGTCCAAAAATGGTGTTTCTGTGTTTGTAACGTTCGCCTTGTTTAGAGTCAGTTCCTGTGGATAAATAACATTTTTATACTTTTCAAAAACAGGATTGTCGATAGTAAGAATATCATCCAGGTACCTAGAAGTACCATTGAAACATTTCACATCATCATGTTTTCTTTGTTTTTGAAGATCTTGGATAAATTCTTTCTCATACGTGTATAGAAATAAATCTGCAACAAGAGGCGCACAATTAGTACCCATAGGGAATCCTACAACCTGCTTGTAGAGATTCTCACCAAATCTTACATAAATGTTGTCCAAAAGAAAGGACAAGGCAATACAAAGGTCACTATAAGTCCATGATTTATATGATTTGTATTCTATATTGGAAAAGAAACCCTTTGATTCAGATGTACAAAAATAAGTTTCCCCCTCTCGGTCAAATTACCATTTCATGAGTTTGGACAATTGATCATTAATCTTATCGTGAGGAAGCGTGGTGTACATATTTGAAAAGTCGTCTGAAGAAATCGAATTGGCTTGAAATTTCTAGATTTCATTTTGTCAATCAAATCCCCTGAATTTTTAATAGACCAAAATAAGTTTACATCATTCCTCTTTAGAACAGTTTCACAATATTTTGCTACGTGTTCCTTTATCATCGTGATTGCTGACGTTAGATTTCTAGACAAAATTGTAGTTGAGCAGTTGCTAGAATTAGCAATGTATCGAAATTTGTAAGGAGACTTGTGCAGTTTTGGTGTGCAGTATAGTGTAGGAAGATCCAGTTTAGAAATAGGGATGTTGAATGAAGAAATTTCACTGTTGTGTTTGTTCAAAATGTTAGGAACACTTTCATTGCTTTTGATATAAGTATTTGTAGACGAAAGTTCCGAAACAATAGTTGATATGTAGTAACGTTTTCAAATGATTATGGTGTTGTTGGCTTTTTTGTCTGCAGGAGCGAAGACATATTTTTCATGTAAAACATGAAAATCCCACCATTTATAATTCAAAAGATTTTGCCCAATGTTTGATATTCTATAAAAGACGGTCAAAGGTAAAGGTCAAAATCACAGGGTCAAACATTTTGAAGAAAGATCTTGAGACTAGGAATACATATGTGAAATATGAAAGCCCCATCGTGTACCATTCAAATGACAAATATGGATAATGACCATATCCCTGTATACAGCAAAAACTCAATAATTCAGAAAATCAGAAACCGAAGGCATATAAAATCAGGACAAAACAGGAAACAAAGCAAACAAACAAAAAACTCCACCATATGAAAAGTAGCGAACTCCCGATATGGAAGTGAGACCAGGTGCCCAGGAAGAGTAAGCATCTCCTGCTTGCATGCAACACCCGCCGCTTCAATGCGGTAGAACAAAACTTATGCCCGAAGTTAATGTGTCTGAAAAGTAGATCAAAGATCAAGGTAACAAGGTCTAAAATTTTGGTATAATGGAAAGATCTCGTCACAAGGGATACACTTGTGAAAGCCCTATCACTAACCATTCAAAATTACTGCCCAAAGTTTAATTTTTTGAAAAGTATGTCAATGTTCGAGGTCAAGGTCACTAAGTCCAAAACTTTGATATCGGTGGAAAGATCTTGTCACAAGGAGGACAAATATGAAATATGACAGCCCTTATCCCTAAACATTCAAAACTCATGCCAAATATCAAAGCTTTGAAAAGTAGGTAGAAGGTTAATGTAAAGGGCAAAAGGTCATAAAGTCTGGTATATAAAACCCCTATCTCTAACAATTCAAATGTTTTACCCAATGTTAAAGTTTTTGTCTCGGCCTCACAGACAGACAAATAGACGGGCAAACAAACAGACAGGCATGCCAAAACCTATATACCCCCGAATCTTTTATTCCGTGGGTATAAGCATTGCATAGGCACTTAAATTTTAACTGTGGGAGTAAACCTCGTGATTTCCATGTGGTCTAGGGTCCCTTAAGAGAAGAACCAGAGATTCATTTGATTTACCTTTAAAGGTATCTGAATTACAAATTATGGAACCTCGCAATGTGGCGAGTGGATTGTGACGGTTTAAGTGCCGTTCTCCGTTAGTACATTCGGTAAGAACGTCAGCACAGACAGTAGAATGTTTCAGGCACGATTTCCGGAACGTCATATTTTCAAATATATCTGCCAGAAAACATTACAATCAAATTTTTTGATAGTAAGCGTATCAAGTAACATCTATTACTTGACCCATAGAGAAACGTTCGGGAACAATAAGTGTTTCAAAATTGATGTTCACAAATTATTACCATAATCGTAGTAACGGGAACGGAATGCGACAATGTTTCACATGTTGTACTGTCCATATTTTGTTTTTCAGAGACAACGTTAGTCGATGTTTTTAGTTTCCTTGGGTTAGGAGACAACTCTAGCTCTAGAATAGCGTCGTTATTTAATTTGATTCCACCAGGGACATAGGCAAATAAACATAACAAAATTACCAATCGATTATTCAGTCTCAAAGTCGAACAATCGTCATGGTCATCCTAAAAGCTATTTTTGTCAAATTTTGGTATTTGGTATTTGGAAAATGTCGAAAGAAATGTTAAACGTCTTCATGTTCAGATCAGATAAATTTGCAGCATGGACCAGACATGCACAATTCCGGTACTCAATCCTCGTCAGTGATCCTCAATCTAAACAATGTAACATGGCCAAAGAGTGACTGTTATTATATAAAAAAGACCGAAAGAAGTAGCAGAATGGGTGGGATATGATGCCACAAGACCCATGTTTTAGATATTTCAGAAAATTTAGAAAACAGTATTTTTGGAATGTTAAACCGAAGTAGATCGGACGTGGCTACATGTGCCCTCAGGAACTCCTGACCCTACAGCAATGACTCACACTAAGTGGTACAAACGTTTTCATATTCAATAGCGTCATTTGGGGTTTCTTTTGTGCTACAGAATACAAATAATACAAATCATGGATTTGTAGTGACCTTTGTAATTCCTTATCCTTTCTCATAAACAACTTTTATGTCAGATGTGGTGATAATCTCTACAAGCAGGTTGAAGGGATTCCTATGGGTACTAATTGTGAGCCTCTTGTTGCAGATGTATTTGTATACACGTGAAATGTTTGTTTGGTATTTCAGGTACCTGGATGCTATTTTTACTATAGACAATCCTGTTTTTGAAAAATATAAAAAAGGCAAAAAACGTTACAAACACAAAAGACAATATTTGGACCTTAATATCAAAATTGTTGATGGAGAAATTCATACACATGTATATGACAAAAGAGATGTTTTTTTATTTAACATGGTAATTTTTCCTTGTCTTGACGATGATGTTCCTAGATTACCGTCATATGTTAAACGCCTTCAAATTCAATAGCATCATTTATAAACTGATAGATTTGCAGCATTTCCAGACATGAACGTTTCGGGTACTCAACCCTCGTCAGTGATCATCAATCTAAACAATGCAATATTGCCAAATAGGTTGAAAAAATGTACCGAAAAATGTAGCGGGATGGTAGGGATATGATGCTACAGGACCCACGTTTTAGAAATCTCAAGAATTTTAGTACCAGAAAAGTTTGAATGCGTTAAAGAGACAGACGATCAATCTAAGTTGATCGAACTTGGCTACATGTGCGTTCGGGGACTCCTGGTCCACCAGCAGTGACACTCACCAAGTAGTTCAAATGTTAAACGCCTTCGAATTCAATAGCATCATATATAATCGGATAGATTTGCAGCATGGTCCACACATGTTTAATTGGTAATTCAGGTACCTGGATGTTATTTTTACTATAGACAATCCTGTTTTTGAAAAGTATAAAAACAAGGCAAACGTTACAAACACAAAAACACCAATTTTGAACCTTAATATCAAATTTGTTAATGGAGAGATTCATACAAGTGTGTATGGCAAATGGGATGATTTTTTATTTAACATGGTATTTAAAATGGTAATTTTTCCTTGTCTTGACGATGATGTTCCTAGATTACCGTTATATGTTAAACGCCTTTAAATTCATTAGCATCATTTATAAACGGATAAATTTGCAGCATGGACCAGACATGCACCTTTACTGGTACTCAACCCTCGTCAGTGATCATCAATCTAAACAATGTAATATTGCCAAAGAGGTTGACAATTAGTATGTCAAAAATGTACCGAAAAAATGTATAAGGATGGGTTGGAGATGATGCTAGAGGACCCAAGTTTTAGAAATTCAAGAATTTTAGTATCAGAAAAGTTTGAATGCGTTAAAGAGACAGACGATCAATCTAAGTTGATCGAACTTGGCTACATGTGCGCTCGGGGACTCCTGGTCCACCAGCAGTGACACTCACCAAGTAGTTCAAATGCCTTCGAATTCAAGATCATCATTTATAAACGGATAAATTTGCAGCATGGACCAGACATGCATGTTTCGGGTACTCAACCCTCGTCAGTGATCCTCAATCTTAACAATGTAATATTGCCAAAGTGGGTGAAAAATATTTTCAAAAATGTACCGTAGCAGATTGGGTGTGATATGATGCTACAAGATCCACGTTTAAGAAATTTTAAGAATATTAGTACCAGAAAATGTTTAATGCGTTGAAGAGACAGATGATCAACCTTAGTTGATCGAACTGGTCTACATGTGCCATCGAGGACGCCTAGTCAACAAACAGTGACACTCATATAGCAGTTCAAATGTTAAACGCCTTCAAATTCAATAGCATCATTTATAAACGGATAAATTTGCAGCATGAACCAGACATGCACGTTTCGGATACTCAATCCTCGTATGTGATCCTCAATCTAAACAATGTAATACTGCCAAAGAGGGTGACAATTATTATGTCAAAAGTATACCGAAAAATGTAGCAGGATGGGTGGGATATGGTATCTACATTTCACAACTAATAACTAGTTAATACTTTCTTGAAATTTTACAACAAAATATTGTCAACTTCTTTTGAAATTTGGACCCATACATGCAACAGAGTATATTACATTGTATGGTTAACAAAATACGAAGGATCCAATGTAGACAGAATTACCATCAAAATTGTGTTAGAATCATCAAACACCTTTTATACCGTGGATATAATCTTTCTGTCACCAGACGGACACTTGGCTTGATCCTGGACCAATCTACAGCCTTTTACCAGCGCATTCTTAAGACAAAGAAGGGGATCTCCAACACCAGGTTGCATCACCCACAGCAAAACCCCAAACACCCAAATGTAAAAACACAAAGCAGACAAGCTCAGAAAGAGACACAAAGGGACAAGGAACGTCAACGTACAACACAGAAACATCAAAAACGAAGGATTACACATAAGCCAACGATACCAATGGGCAATCGGTGCCGACTTAGGACGGCCATCTGCCTGTTACTGTTTTTGCCTTTACTAACGAATGATATAACACTTTTTAAATCTATCTTAAATCCTTTCAATGTATTACATAAAAGGTATTGAAGATGAAAACATTAATTTTTCAAATTGATGATTTTTCGTCTTATATAAAAAAAAGTTAATGAAGATTAAATACTGATTTTTCGTAAGATAATTTTGATATATCGATGTTTTATAGTATTTTGGTCTTGTTTTCTCTCATTTTTGCATAGATATTGCAAAATGGGCTTCGAAATTTGAGCAATAAACATTACCTATTCTAGTTCAAATGTTTTCACTTTTTTGTCATTAAAATTCCTTATTACTTCACAGAGAGGAGATTCAGCATCAAACGAGCAGACAAAACATCTATTTCTAATGTCAAAATAAGTCAAAATTAAGTTAAAGAAATAATTGTAAAAATTCTCGAAAAAATCAGGAATTACATGAAATACCTGTCCAATTTCAGGGATTGCATATTATGACTTATCGAAACAGGTATTACACGAAATCTCATAATTTCAGGAATTACGTTATATCCCTGATTACACTTATTCCCTGTATAACACCCCTTTCCAGAAAGATCAGCGACATTGTTATGCCATTACATGGTTGTCACCATTACTAAACAATATTTTTTACCTGATTTGTACATCAATATATATATATATATAATCCATACAATTACCGAATTGACAAGTTTTTCATGGAGCTGTTGTAACGGATAGTGCATGCAATCAGGAGACAATAACTCTCCCGGGCACCTGGTCTCATTTAGTAATGTTATTCAATCCTAGGTTTACCATCGTTTGAATGGAAATTCTAATTCATTCTGTTTGTTTGGTTCACGAATTCTGATTGGTTCAAATGATTTCTACAAGCACATATAGCGACGATATACATACCGCAAACCGAATCACTTGACATACTTTTAAATGTATTCCTACCGTACGTTAATTTGCACGTTACAAGCTTACGCGCACCTTTTATGTATCATGACCTCATTATTCTCTTTGCCCTTTGCGCCAGTGACGTCACATTGTGACGTAAAACTACAAGTCATGAGTGTACAGGGTGTTCTTCATTTATAAACAACAGAGCACGTAAGATTAATATTGATAACACTTTAATTATTCGCCATTGCAATAAACACGAAGCAGTTGTATTTTATATTTTGCAGCGTAATTATTTCTGTTGGCCGTTGTTAGTCTTCCGTAGCATAAAATATGTTCATTCGGTTTAATCTAAATCTCTTCCGTAGCAACGTCACCTATAAAACGATACGTGAGACCCTCTGAGGGGTATAAAGTGTTAAAATATGTCACATAAATTAGAAAAGGGATAAACGTACTGTGTTTTGTGGTTCCGACAGGTTTATGTTGGATATACTGTTATAAACAAGCCCTGACGATATAACTGCGTTTCCAACAGTACAAACAACATATACCTGTCGGAACCACAAAACACTGTACGTTTATCCCTTAATTAGATAACCATGCCTTTTGACATTGAAAAACTGATCGGTACCTCTTTAATGATTAATAATAGGCATAAGCGGACTTTGAATTTTTTTTTATTTGAGACAAAATATTCATTTATGTTCTAATTCGCTCTGCTCAAACGACACATGCAATATTTAATATCGACAAACAACAAACTCTCATATAGGAGTACACGTATTGCAAGCTCGAAAACTAGTCAGTCTGAAAAACCTTAATGTGTAGCAGCAGTAGCTCCATTTGAGTGCAATAAGTGTAAATCATACTGAGATTTGGAGCCACGCACTCTCTGTAATGTAAATGTACAAATCTAACTTCAAAAAATTAAAAAGGGCGCTACTGAAATTATTTTTTGTGACTCCGCTTAAAGCATCAATGTTGAGAATTTAATATTCGAAACACGTGTCTGGTGCATGGAAATTGGTTTGGAATTTTCTTGAAGAAGGTATAGAGTTGAAACCCTTCGACATTATCAGAGAGATCAACTGACTTTTTGAGCAAACCTTCTCTATAGATCCACAAACGGAAAATGAATTCATCACTACTTAAATCAATTTGTGCACAAAATAGATACTTTTCAAAAAATGTAAAAGCACACGCTAACGGATTGATTTTGAAATCAATACCCAATTTTCATCCCGCGATATTACTTGGTTTTACTCTTATCAATAAATAATGATACATATATATCGAGAAAATCAATGTCACTTGTAAGCTCTGGATTCTAGGAAACTTAGACGATGCTACAAGACACATAGTAAAAGAACACTTGTCGTACAAATTAGCGTGCAGGTTATATTTATTGACCAATTTTAGAAGTACATGTACCAATTGACTTTTTCCACATTTATTTTAAAATCATTCTCTTTTTACACATTGAAATATAATATTAATCATAAAGGTATCATATGGATTTTTTTTTCATTCCAGCCTTCTCATGTGCCCGTTTTATTGAATACACACAAATATCTTGGTTTGATTACAAAGCCTGATACAAGATAAAAGCTCGCATGGTTATCTGAGGCGAGTCAAGTCACTGTACCATTTAGACCATATTTTGAAATCATATGGTTCCATAAACGTAAACTGCGTCAACTAAAAAAATCCAACATGCGCATACACCAGTGGTAACCCATATTATATGACCGTGCATTTTCATCTTTGAAACAAACAAAATAAATGTTTGATCGCTGAGCGATACAAGTCCCCTACCGGCATAAATCTAAGCCATGCAACTCTGCCTAAAGCAATTCAATTAAACATAAATTTGACATACTTACACCAAAATATGAATGCCTACACAAAAAGAAGTTAACTATCTTCTGTAACAGAAAAGTTTTAAATACCTGAAAATGTCATGAAATTTGCTAATTCAAAGGGTGCTAAATTTTGTAAAAAATAATATGAATCACACTATAATGTATTCACATACCAATAAATAAGTTCATTATCTTCAAAAATAGCAAAGAATAGTCCGGGGAACCGAAAATTTCCTGAAATTTTCTAAATCCAACGGTCATAACCCTTGCAAAAATTGATCAAAATCCAAACTCGGACTTGATCTGTATCACACTACGGTGTATTCATATACCAAGAATCAGTTCAACAAGTGCAACAGAGCAGAATAAATCCCTGGAAAACTGATAATTTCATGAAATTTGCAAGGTCCAAGGGCCATTACTCTTGTAAGATTAGGTCAATTGGAATCAAACCCAAACTTGATTTGTATCACACTAAGATGTATTCAAAAAATTCAAATCCATCTCTGCAAAGACAAGTCTGTAACTGAACATTCTTGAAATTTGCTAAGTTCAAGGGCCATAACTTTTGTAAAAATAGGTCAATCAAAGCCAAACTCAAACTTGATCTGTATCTTCTTGAGATATATCCACATACCAAAATCAGTTCAATATATGCAACAACAGGCGACAAAAACAAATCCAGAAAGCTGGAGTGTGACAGACGGACAAAGGGGGTGGAAACTGTAAGTCCGCTCCGGCGAGCCGGTAGGGGACTAAATACCAACATATCCGTACATCATTAGTTGTTGGAACTACACACATAAATCTCAATGCATTAAAATAGCCTTGAACCAAAAATAAATTACATGAACTAACATAAAATCACCATCACTGGGAACAAAGTGATTACTATCATCTGTTTACTAAATCATAACTTGGAACCAAATGGTACCCACATGACTATATATCAATAAGTGAAAGATAATGGTTGCCCACATCTCAATGTACCATACATTAACACCTGGAATGAGTTTAAGAAGATCCTGACAATAATCTCAACATCACTCACAATAGAGCACATAATAAAGCATCGACGGACCCCTAGCAAGCTAAAGGTGGGACCAGGTGCCCGGGAGAAGTAAGCATCTCCTGTTGGCTAGCGGCACCCACCGTCGATGTTCACGCACGAAAATGAAACAATAAATACATGCACTGTCTAAGGTTATGTCTATATAGAATGTGCTATTGCGACAATGTCAGAAATATTATTAAAAACACTTACTATCAAACCCCTCGTGGAGAAATTTTTTACGAGCTCCACACGGCAAAGGGCATAAGTGTGATACAAATGAGTTAAAGAAGATGCTGACGATAATTTCAACAGCACTCCCAATAGAGCACCAAAGTGAGCATCGACGGACCCCTAGCAAGGTAGAGGTGGGACCAGAGGCCCGAGAGGAGTAAGCATCACCTGTTGGCTAGCTGCACCCGCCGTCGATGTGGAAGTCACCAAATTTCCATATATAAGATCATTTCTGCAACCAAGTTGTTAGCAGGCATCGTGAAACTCATCATCTCAATTCATACAAGAACCTGCCATAATCACAGGTACTCATGGACGTGCTTTATTTTATTTCACTTTAATTTGTTCAAATAATCTCTGTCAGTCAATTTGTATCCCCGGCATTTTACTCTTCATGTCCTAAAACATTTCCAGAAGGTAAACAAATCGTCTCCCGCCCTGTTTTCAAATTTTGACGGAAGCAAACAACCAGAGTAGTCATGCGAGAAATTTCCACGTGTTGAAGTGCTCAGCGAGAATGGAATGTAAGAACATTTAAATATTTGCTCATTTAAGATTGCAAAGTATATCGAAGGAGGAAGAAAGGGAGAGCAGACTTTAACTTATTTCTATCTACAAACCCCATTCCACCCCTCTATTACAACTGCTGGGGCGGATCCAAAACCCAAACTGCCGAGGGTACTTACAATGTTTGATCGGAATCACTTGCGAGGCGCGCAAGGTAGAATGAGGGAAGGTGTAGTAGGGAGTTCGGGAAGCCTCCTCCGAGAAAATAAAGCAAACTTGTGGCATCTGAAGTCAATGACTGGACTCAGTCAGTGTCAACAATTAGTACATTTTTGTATATTTAAATTTTTCCTCGACATTTTCTGATGCTGTGTTATTTTTGCATGGTATGCATAACTCAATATTCAGGATTTTCTAAGGAAAGGGCGGACCACGAAATTTTTGAAAAGGCAGGGAGGTCAGCCCATAGGGGGGAGCCGTAAATTCATGTAAGAGCAAGCAGCATGTTTTGCAAATTCCAGTGGGGACCTGACAACCCCCCCCCCACCCACCAACCATCACTATAGATCCACGCTTGTAAGGTAAAGAAAAAAATTAAGTAAATTATAAATAACCTTAACAAACATGAGATCAAGGGTGTCCCGTGTCCTCCATCATCCAGATAGAAAGGTATAATTATTTATTGGCAATTCGATTCTTAAAATAAAGAAAAACATGTATTTTGGACTCGTTCAAAATCCTTGTACGTAACCGGTCAAAATGTGGCAAAATCAATTTTAATTGTTCATTTTAGAAAGACTGATCATGACCTCAAATTTAAAGCGATCTAACAGAAGTTAAAAATGTTAATCTTATGGAAGATTATATCGAAGATTTGGTAACGATATATGTGTGTGTTATGACTTGTATAAGACTTTTATTCCCGATTCATCCCTCCAATGATGAAAATCCAATATGAACGTGATTCAACGTAGTTTGTTTCCAAATCGTGCATGGACATGACATCACTGTATCCTTCCCGACTTTGTAATCTATACCCGAGAAAATTTTGGAAATTCTAGTCAAATCGGTGGTTACTGGGTGTTTTGGGGCAGCACTTTTGTGTAAAAAAAAACCGGATCTGTTCTGTCTGTGCAATAAGCTCATCACTAATTTTTCACATATATTTAAAAAAAATGACATTTTTTCCTGTTTTGAAGCATATTGAAATTCAAATGTACGAAGAGCAAATGAATTTGCAATGACCCCCCCCCCCCCCCATTTATCACTCTAAAAAGAAAATACAAGTCTGATTATTATTCTCTGCGACTTTATCAGAAACTGTGGTATTTTGGTTGGTCTATTCCAATTAAAACTTGATCGAGGACGCAAAAATACAATATTGTCTATTGTGGGAATGAAGAGTACATTACAGTACCGCCGTGTAACCTCCCTCCCTTGTTTGATCTCTCCCAACCGTTTTCAAACTAAGGTTTTGTGTCTAAGCCACAAAACCAGACTCTTTATATAAATGCTCCCTAATATTTGAAAAGAAGCTTCATTATACGATTGTGGTCACTAAAATTATTGAAATTGGGAAACACCCCTCAATATAGTGTATGACGTCACTTTTTTGTTAACATCCGGTAAACTTGATAAAATCGCGTTAACCGAGAGCCTCCTTCGAGTTAGAGGTAAACCTGCTTTTGGACAGACTTCGGTAATAAATGAGTAAGATTTGAACGAGAGTGTTCTAGTAATTTGACAAATATGGATAATGACCATATCCCTGTATACAGCACAAAATCGATAATTCAGAAAATCAGAAACCGAAGGCATACAAAATCAGGATAAAGTAGAAACCAAAGCAAACAAACAAAAACCTCCACCACATGAAAAGAAGCGGACTCCCGATATGGGAGTGAGACCAGGTGCCCAGGAAGAGTAAGCATCTCCTGCTTGCATGCAACACCCGCCGCTTCAATTTGGTAGAATTGTCACTTCCGGTAACTTCCATTTCGGATGACATAGAGTACAATCTTTGGTTGGATGGATCAAATGGTCTATGACAGGATATCATCCACCATTCTGGAGAGTGGGACATCATAGTGTATGACGAGTTCCCCATATCGACCGTAGAACTTCCTCAGTGACGATGTTAGTCGGTCAAAAACATATCCCTGACTGAGAAGCTTATCTGAAAGACGCCTAGCTCTCAGAACAAAATCCGTATATTTGGTACTTGCTCTGGCATAGCGTATCAACTGAGATATGAACACGCCATAAGCAGGCGATGAAGGGATGTTGCTACTCAGAAAAGGGAAGTTTGTAATGCTTAAATTGAAGTCGTCACGTTTGTCATAGAGTGAGGTGTTCATGTGACCATCAGTGTCGTAGGACAACATTATGTCCAAATAGGATGCTGAATTAATTGTCTCTATAGTTTCTTTGATTCAAGCTCCGAAGGATAGTGTTATGGGTCAGAATACCCCAAAACGCCAGCAAAAATCAGACAAAGACAGAATATAAATTTACAAGTTTAATTATGTACAAAATATATATATTTACAATGATTACAACTTACAATACAATGTTCGGATCAAAGTGTCCGTTACGGTCCACAAAGTCTATCGAATGTGTGGTTTCCGGTAATCACAAACGTTCTCGAAAGATCGGTGTCCAAACGTTGTTAAATGGATTAAAGTCTCAACAAATAAAGTGTCCCAGTATATCAGAATAGATGAATGAATCGTGTCTACGAATGTGTATGAATGCTTACTCAACACAGTTCCTCAGAGGTATTTATACTTAATACCAATGGATTTACCAGAAGCTTCTAGAACAATGACTCATTACAAATGATTAACAATAGAGTAAATTCTAGAAATCACAGTCATGTGATGATAATGATGTAACAAAGAACATACTGGAATATTCTCTAAAGAAATAAACATGACATAGTACAATCTAGAAAGAATTATTATGAAATCATAATATAACATGACTAAGTACATGCGTACCTACACATAAAGTAAAACTAAAATAATACATGACCCACAACACCTCCCCCCTTAAAAAAGTTTGAATGTCAATGAAAACTTAGGTGGTAAATTCTGAAAAAATCACTCATGAAACTCTCGATAGTGCATCTGCAATCACATTGTCTTTGCCCTTGATATGGTTAATAATGATATTGTACTCTTGCAACAATAAACTCCACCTTGTAAGTCTTTGATTCTTGTTTGACATTTTGTGCAAAAATGTGAGAGGGTTGTGGTCAGTAAACACAAGAATGGGATGTAAAGTAACATTCAAATAAACATCAAGATGTTGTAAAGCTAACAATAATGCAAGACACTCTTTTTCAATAGTAGAGTAATTCTTTTGACATTTTGTCAATTTCTTTGAAAAATAACAAACAACTCTATCTACACCATCATCATTTTCTTGAAACAAAGCAGCCCCGATTCCTACGTCACTGGCATCAACAGTAAGCTTAAATTGCTTATCAAAATTTGGAGCTGACAGGACAGGACTATTCAGAAGAACACATTTGATTTTCTTAAAAGATTCGTCACAGTCATTGGTCCATGCAAAATTCACTCTCTTTTGTAACAGATTGGTAAGTGGACCAACAACTGACGAGAAATTTGGACAAAATTTTCTGTAAAATCCTGCCATTCCTAAAAATCTCATGATCTCTTTCTTATTGGTAGGAATCGGGAACTTTGAAATAGCTTCCACCTTGGCCATGATAGGAGTAACAAAACCTTGACCTACTTTGTGACCCAAATATTCTACAGTCGCGTGACAAAATTCACTTTTCGCAAGGCTCACTGTGAGGTTTGCTTTCGCCAGTATGTCGAAGAAAGTACGCATGATTCGGAGACGATCATCCCAGGTGTCGCTGTAGATGATGACGTCATCGATGTACGCCTCGCATCCTTCGAGATGATTTAAGAGCGAATGAATCATCCTCTGGAATGTGGCTGGTGCGTTTTTTATACCAAAGGGCATTACTTTATATTGGTATAGCCCGTCTGGAGTCGCAAATGCCGATATTTCTCTGGCTCTCTCGGTAAGCGGGACCCGCCAATAGCCTTTGAGCAAGTCAAATTTACTGACAAATTTTGCACTGCCAATTTTATCGATACAGTCATCGATTCGTGGGATCGGATAAGAGTCAGTTTTGGTGACTGAATTGACTTTTCTAAAGTCCGTACACAATCGGTAAGTTCCGTCTGGCTTCGGAACCAGAATACATGGGGAACTCCAATCACTATTGCTGGGTTCAATAATGTCATTTTCGAGCATGTATTGAATTTCTTTCCGCATGTATTGAAGTTTTATCGGGTTTAACCGATAGGGATGCTGTTTGATAGGTGACGCATCACCTACAATGACGTCATGATGAGACGCATTTGTCTTTTTTGGAACGTCCGGAAAGATAGTCGTATATTCCCGCATTAATTGGTGCACTTCCTCTTTTTTAGCACGGTCAGATGTCCGAGTTTCACTTCCGGACTTGTTAGAATTTCAGAATACTTCAAACGGACACTTTGAGCGAAGTCTTTTTCGACAGTCTCTTCATTACATTCAGGTTCAACACAATTTTATAATGTATTTACATTGGCCAAAGTGGAAACTGGTTTTACAAAATTTCGGTCACTTCTATCAAAATACTCTTTCAACATGTTAACATGACACACTCTTTTTTCTTTTCGCCGACCTGGTGTCTTAACCACATAGTTAACATCACTAATTTTACTCTCAATCTCATAAGGACCGAAATATCTAGCTTGCAAAGGATGACCAGGGATAGGCAAAAAGACAAGAACTTTATCGCCTGGTTTAAAAACTCTGTTTCTAGCATCTTTGTCATACCATGTTTTCATTTTCATTTGTGATGTTTTGAGATTTTCTTGAGCCAATTTGCAAGCATTATATAATTTCTCTTTGAAATTAGACACGTAGTCTAAGAGATTCAAATCGCTAGTCTCAGTCAAC
The DNA here is from genome assembly GCA_033119305.1 of Pinctada imbricata. Classification (NCBI taxonomy): domain Eukaryota; kingdom Metazoa; phylum Mollusca; class Bivalvia; order Pterioida; family Pteriidae; genus Pinctada; species Pinctada imbricata. The sequence continues at coordinate 3,125,459 of VSWD01000003.1, forward strand.
CATTTTTCTTTCAATAACTTCAATGGCCCCCTGACCGTATGCCCAAAAACTAGCTCAAAGGGACTGAACCCCAGGGACTCCTGAACCGCCTCTCGTGCCACAAACAACACGAGGTGAACCCCTTTATCCCAGTCTTTTCCATACTGGTGACAATATGTTTTCATCATAGTTTTAAGGGTTTGATGAAAGCGTTCAAGTGCCCCCTGGGACTCAGGGTGGTACGCAGAAGACTTATACTGCCTGATACCTAGCTCATGCATAACCTGCTGAAACAATCCTGACATAAAATTTGAACCCTGATCTGACTGAATAGCCTTGGGAGCACCTACGAAACTGAAAAACTTTGTAAGGGCCTTAACTATGGTCTTTGCCTTAATATTCCTAAGAGGTATGGCTTCAGGAAACCTAGTCGAAGTACACATAATTGTCAGTAAGTACTGATTCCCTGACCTAGTCCTAGGCAAAGGACCTACACAATCAACTAACACCCTACTAAAAGGTTCCTCAAAGGCTGGAATATGTTGGAGGGGAGCAGGTGGTATAACTTGATTGGGTTTACCTACCATCTGACAACTATGACAAGACTTACAAAATTCAGACACATCTTTTCTCAACTTAGGCCAGTAAAAGTGACTTAAAATCCTATTATAAGTCTTATTGACACCTAAATGACCTGCCATGGGTGTGTCGTGAGCTAAACTCATGATGTCCCCGCGATACGCTACTGGAACCACTATCTGGTGAACGACCCGCCACACGTCATTAGGGGGTGCATCAGGTGGTCTCCATTTCCGTATAAGGATGCCATCTTGTATGTAGAAGCACTCTCCGACTTTGTCCGCTTCTTCTCGGGGAAGGGCCCTCTTACTTAGTCGGATGATCTCCGGATCTTTAGTTTGCTCGGAGAGGAGCTGCTCACGGCTTAAGGCATCTGTATCTCTGTCTAATGGCGGATGGTAATCATCACTAGGTACTGTCGGAGACTTGTCAACATGAAGTGGTACTGACGTCTCAGGTACGCTGTCATGAATGGTAGACATGAATGTGTCAGAAAGGTCTATATCTTCAGAGGGATGGTCCTCGTTAAGTGCAGAAGTACTCTCAGCCTCTTTTTGTCTGTTCCTGGCCATCGCCCTGGTAACTGCGCAGGCTGCGTACAAGTCGTCGTCTTCATCATCGGACACGACCTCGGACGTGATTTTCTCACAAACAATCGGATCGGCTACAACTTTGCCGCCAGCTAAATCGTTGCCAAGCAACAAGGAAACGCCTTGAACGGGAAGAGTAGGTCGAACACCTATGATAACAGCTCCAGTAATTAAGTCTGACTTCAAATAAATTTTATGAAGGGGAACATCAATGACGCCTAGCTCCACACCCTGTAATAAAACTGACCTACCAGTAAAAGTGTGCTCAGACAAAGGCAATGAACCCTCTAACAATAAAGTCTGGGCAGCACCAGTATCTCTCAAAATCTGAACAGGCAACGCTTCGCTAGAATCACTGAGTGAAACAAATCCCTGTGACAAAAAGGGCTTATAATGATCCTCCACAAAAACATCAGAACTGGACTTAGAACCCTGAATCTCAGGAGTGTCAGAACAAATCGAATCTAAGGCTTTCCTATCATTTCTAACAGACGCACAGGCCTGTGACTTAAGTTCTTTCTTCTTCTTAAGCTTCAAACACTCACCAATAACATGACCTTTTTTCTTACAATAATTGCATGTAGGAAGCGACCCCACCCCTGGGGATGCCTCAGAACGCTCGGACCTAGGACCGGAGGTAGAACCACCTTGAGATGGTGACTGGGAACTAATGGACGACTGAGACTCTTGTAAATTTTTCTTTGGAAAATCTGACGTTTTTGCGCTATCGCTAGATTGAGTTTTTGACACAAAATTTTTCTTATGAGTGAGAGCATACGTATCAGACAAAACAGCAGCTTCTTCAAGAGTTTTAACATTTTTGTGTTCCAAATGAGTTCTTAAATCTTGATGTACACACTCTTTGAACTCTTCTATCAGAATGATCTGACGCAAATTGTCAAATGAATTGGGAATTTTCTTAGATCGAAACCACTGATCAAATAAATCTTCTTTTTCTCGAGCAAATTCAACATATGTTTGATTTTCAAACTTTTTGTACTTTCTAAACTTTTGTCTGTACGCCTCAGGTACTAACTGATATGCTCTCAAAATCGTGTCCTTGACCTTGTCATAGTCTGAACTCTCAGCAATACTGAGCGCCGAGTACACTTCAGCCGCTTTGCCAATAAGTACGCTTTGTAACAAAGTTGGCCAAAAATCACGTGGCCACTTCAGATTGGCCGCGATTTTCTCAAAATGTGGAAAATATTTGTCCACGGACTTTTCTTGAAATTTTGGTACTAATCTGATGTTTTTGGCGGCGTCGAATTCAGACTTGACAGGCGAAGGAACAGGATTTTCCTTAGCGCTTTTCTCTAATTTTAACTTTTCTAACTCAAACTGGAGTTCTTTCTCGTGCATACGTTCCTGTTTCTCTCTTTCGTCCTTTTCTCTTTCAAATTGTAAATGTCTTTCTTTTTCTTCTTTTTCAAATTGTCTTTCTTTTTCTTCTTTTTCAATTTGAAATTGTCTTTCTTTTTCTTCTTTTTCAAATTGTAATTGTATTTTCATTTTCTCTAATTCAAACTCATATTTTGACATTTTGGTTTCGCTTGAAATAGGTTCAACAGGAAAATCGTATGACGAAAAGATTTCCTTAGCTAAAAGCTCTTTAGCCACAATATTTCTAATTTCTTGTTTTCTCATAGAAGATTTTACATCTAACTTCAAGTGAAGACCTAAACCAATCAAATCATCTTTCTTCAATGATTCGAACTCTTGTACAGTCGGCGATTTCAAAAATTCAGTGACCGAAAATACCATGATTGATTTCTGCTGGCAAAAGTTTTGATAATTTTCCTTTTTTTCAAAAAAACGAACTTTACGTAAAGTGCAAATATGCAGAGATTACGATCCCGGACGAGCCCATAATTCTGTTATGGGTCAGAATACCCCAAAACGCCAGCAAAAATCAGACAAAGACAGAATATAAATTTACAAGTTTAATTATGTACAAAATATATATATTTACAATGATTACAACTTACAATACAATGTTCGGATCAAAGTGTCCGTTACGGTCCACAAAGTCTATCGAATGTGTGGTTTCCGGTAATCACAAACGTTCTCGAAAGATCGGTGTCCAAACGTTGTTAAATGGATTAAAGTCTCAACAAATAAAGTGTCCCAGTATATCAGAATAGATGAATGAATCGTGTCTACGAATGTGTATGAATGCTTACTCAACACAGTTCCTCAGAGGTATTTATACTTAATACCAATGGATTTACCAGAAGCTTCTAGAACAATGACTCATTACAAATGATTAACAATAGAGTAAATTCTAGAAATCACAGTCATGTGATGATAATGATGTAACAAAGAACATACTGGAATATTCTCTAAAGAAATAAACATGACATAGTACAATCTAGAAAGAATTATTATGAAATCATAATATAACATGACTAAGTACATGTGTACCTACACATAAAGTAAAACTAAAATAATACATGACCCACAACAATAGATATTGTTCAGGTAATCCGCTAAATCTGGATTATTGATAGTCAACAGATCGTCTATGTATCTGTAAGTGAAGTTGAAGTCAGAAGCTAAGTATCTTTTCCCTTCAGAGACCAAAGATTGGATGAATTCAACTTCGTACGAGTAAAGAAAAATGTCGACAAGGAGTGGGGCACAATTGGTCCCCATGGGAATTCCGACAATTTGCTGGAAGGTCTTTCCTCCAAACACCACAAAAATGTTGTCGATCAGAAAGTTTAACATCTGAATAATATCAATTTCAGTGTACTTATTTTCAGAATCTGACTTTTTTTTTACAAAGTAGGTTTTCATAGTTAACAACAATAAATTTGTGTTTGCGATTACCGTTCTTAATTGTAAACACATTACGTATAATTTTTGTGAGTCTCTCTTTCAATTTAGAATGTGGAATTGTAGTGTAAAGTGTCGAAAAATCAAAGGCTTTGATCGAATGGACTCTACTAAAATAAGTGAATTTCAGATGTTCTAAAAGTTCCTTCGAATCTTTAAAATCCACATCTGGTTAATAGACATTTTTCACTGAGTCTAGACTGACACTCGATGAAGGACAGAGGACGAGTTTTAAACAGGGGTTAACTCGAAGTAATATTTTGTTATTTTAATCGGCGTCTCAGGCAATATATATGAGTATAAACGGTATTTCAAAAAAAACTCTTGTATATATATCAATAAGTTAATCTACATCATGCGTGTAAAACTGCCCGATAACATGTGTTTAAAAGGCTGCATATCCGACAATATACATTATAGTATGATTTTAGTACGTAGTTTTCAGTAAAAAGCGAGAACTTGCCGATAGAAAGAAAGTGTTTCTATATAGCAACATGATCAAAGGAAGTTCATTGTAGATGGCGCTGATAAAATATTTTTTTGCGGCGCTACAAAAATTGAAATGAAGTTATCTATAATCGTTGATATTACTCCAATGCATTCGTCTATTTTTTTCTCAATTAAAACTAATGATTAAAAACATATAATGAAATCAGGATGTGAAATGGGCATGGAAAGTCTTAATCATGAAATATTTTTTTTAAAAAATAGGGGGGGGGGGATCTAAACACTTGCAGGAACGCGCTCATTGAAAGAAAAAATTGCTTGAATTCCAAATTTACTCATGCATTGTTTTTTTGTCACTGAATTTATTTCCAAAATCGAAATCCAATTCGACATCGTATCGAAGAAAAACATGTGTTTTGGGGATCTTCGTATGCCCATTGTTGAAAATCTGTGTGTACTACATCCCTCCTTTCAAAAAATGATAGCATAATTATCTAATGATTTTCTCTTCTTTTTTTTTGCAATGGTAATAGCTGAACAGGTAAGGGGGGGGGGTCGTCCCTTACTTAACCATTTTGGAATGAATTTAAGGTTACCAAAACCCGTCATATACATTGCATGCTTTATAACTTCTAAACACCGTTCCCTATCGGAAAACTGAATTTCATCCCTCACCCCATAGCAATTAAATGGGTTCCCTCTGAAATGAAAATATATTAATCTTCGCTACCTTTCATTTAAGCTTATAAAAGACTAAAATGAATATAAGTAGTAACCATGATACGCGTTCGTATTGACTATTGTACGTAAAATCTCCAACAAACTTCCAGTGCGCTAAGCTCCGCCCATTCACGTGCTATATTAGAATAGAAATAACAACCGCGCGGCTCGGTGATAATTTGATTGGTTCATGCGACTCGTGGAATTACTGGTCAATAAACCACGGCAAGCTAGTTGTTATTTCTAAACAATCAATTGCACATATGCCCTTCACTTCTGACACAGTTACGAGAACATATTAAACTTAAGCGCCACCGAAAGCTCGCTAGTTAAAGGTGTGTTGTGCCCCTGTTCACAAAACTAAGTATGTCACTATCATGGCTGCTTTTCATGATTTTGGATTTAACTTGATTAAACATTCGCCTTATTCACCAGATCTTGCTTCATCAGACTTTTATCTATTCTCATAACTGAAAGCAGTAGAAAAATGATGCAAAATGTCTGATAAAATTCAAATTCTTTAATACGAGGCTCACAACATATCAATCAGCCCTCGTAGCATCAATGTTTCGCCCGTATCACACGTTGTTTTCAAATGAGTGATTGAATTTTTTTTTATTATGTTTCTCTGATAAATACTAAAAGCGGTTTCTTTTTCGTTATTGTTTAGTTTTACAAACAGTAATTTTGAGACATTCCCCACAGGTAAACAGCCTAAACTACCCTAGTGTCCGTTGTCGGTTGTCAGTCTAGATGCAGTGAAAAATGTCTAATACCACTGCGAGAATATACTGTCGAACAATATTTTTGAAGCCCAGATTTGATTTCAGATAAAACTTTGGTGAGTAAGATCGATACAGACTTGGTAGAACATTTTGAGGAACCAGCGATGAAACGTTGTTTGTATGGATTCTTATGCATTTTAGGTATGCAGTATAAGTATGGCAAATCTAAATCTAAATTGTTAGCGTCGAAGCCAACGAAGCAAGAGCTGATTTGTGGTTATCTATTATTTCAGAGGCAGAAAGGTTTGTTGGGGTGTAAGTGGGATTTCCAGGTGTCGAATTTAAACCCAACTCTTTAACTAGACTGTCGAAATAGTATTTTTTGCAAGTAAATGTGTAATTGTTTGAGGCTTTTTTCCGCTGGTGTGATGACATAATGTTCCTGGAGGAAGGTAAGCTCTGTGATAACATCAGGGTCTTTAAATATAGACTCGAGTCTGGTGTTCACAGTTGATTTTAATCGGTTAATTCTAGATAAAAGTAACCCTCAGATGGATTTTATCCATTCGAAAAGGGTGTCGAGCTGTACATCCTCTTTCTTTGCCAAACGTCTTGCATATTCCTTACAAGAGTCCATGATAATTTTGACATTTTGGTTCCATGTAAAGGACATACTATCTCTGTATTTGGGACCTTTTTTTAACAATTCTCCTAACTTGTCGTTCTTGACTATACTAAGGTCACCAGTAATAACGTGTCCATAAGGAGAGTAGTTGAAATCCGATGACGAACATTCGCAAGGAAGTGGATGTAGTGAGGGATTACTTTAATCAATACACTGCAAGAATCGTTTGTAATTGTAAATTTTAGATGCAACTGTTTTGGTGTGTAGCTATAGGAAATACAAGGAATTTCTTTTCTTTTGAAATATGGTGGGATTTTCTGTGACAGTTTTCAAAATTGACCAGATTCAATTTATCAGTACCTTTGTTTGCAAATCTTACTTTAATGAAAGGACTGTTTGTTTTCTCTTCTGATTTATCTGATCTAACTACTTGAAATAAACGAAAAGTAGAAATGTCCAAGATGACTCCTTGTAGTCTGTATTCTGGGGAACGTGTATCGGTAAATGTGAGGTCCTTTGTATGTTTGTAAATTTCGTGTAACTTCGTGTAATATAATCGTTTTAAAGTAATTCGCTTGGCGGTAATGCTGGCGTCACACTGTCCCGATTTAAGCAGCCGATGGCTACACGATAAAGGATTTGTTCAAATTCGGGTGTGATCGTAATATCATCGGGCTATTCGTAAGGCCATCTTGAACCATCGTATGACCGCCGGCTTGATTTGTCAAACTTCGGGAACAACTTCGGGAGTGCTGTCAAAATCTTTGGCATGCCAAAAAATTCCCGATGGCACTCCCGAAGGACCATCTTTGAAACAGGTTCGTGTAATCATCTTGTCCTTCGTAAGACCATCGAGAAGGCATCTTGCGTATTCGTAACATCTTCGTTTCTCCTTCGAATTACCATCGGGACCATCGGTTAAATTTTGCCATACGAAGGCATTACGAACGTGTCAAGAACCTCCCGATGGAGTTAGGAAGGCTATACGACTTCGTGATAACCTCGCAATTCCATCGAAATGACATCGTAATGTCATCGTACTTTAGTACGATGACATTAAGATGGGATACCGATGCAAAAGATGACAGACACAAATATTAAAAAGAACATTTCAAAGACATAATATTCAAAGCCATTTTAAAGTAAAGTTACATGTAATATAAATTTATCAAAATAAAAACTTTTCTGTCTTCTTCAAATTTGCAAGTTCACAATCAATCAATAAAGCAAAATGGCGTGCCTTGATAATGTTACTATAAGGAAAAAGAGGGCAGAAGCATTGCTTCTTTAAATGCATCTAAGAGAGCATGTACATGTGTATTTTATATAATTACTGGTAATACTAGTATCGTGTTGTGACATATATCCATTTTCATCTTTCTTACATTGAATCATCGCGTCTTCCACTTGTTTCCACCAATGATGTTTATAAATGAAATTCGTGATATTTTAAGACGATTTTTGGTTGACAATAATACATGTCAACTGCTACGCAAAGATAACTTGATAGCTGAACCCGTTGTCTATTTGTCCGTCTGGTAGTCACAAACTGTAATGATATGCCTTGTAAAATCAAACTTTCAAAGATGGTCGAGCATGATAAGAATCAACATTCATATATCTTGGCTAACCTTGCTACATAGACAGTGCGATTCAGATATTCGAAAACATGTATTTGAGTTGCTAACTTTTTGGGTATTTTTTGTATTTTTCTGAGACAGAAATAATAAAAGGCGGAGGAGGAAACCATTGATACTGTGGTACTGATTAAACAAGAATTTTTAAACATCCAAAACGTGATGCATTCCTGGTTATAATCCGATGCATCGCATTCTAGATACGACGTCGTGAAGCAATCTAATAGTCTTCGTTGATACATCGTAAGCCTTCGTATGACCTTCGGATATGTTTTACGATATAATTTGTCCCGTCGTGTTGCCATCGGGAGCGGTTCGGATACAATCGTGTAGTCATCTTTTAGCATCGTGTAATCATCTTTTAGCATCGTAAAAACATCGGTTGCTGAGCGGATCTTAACCATATTCGGGAGTAACTTCGCACGAAATTGAATATTTCATATTCGTGTGTCCATCGGATATCATAATCGGGACAGTGTGACGCCTACATAATAATCGAGGCGGGAGAAGAATTTATTGTAGTCTGTATTTTGGGGAACGTGTATCGGTAAATGTGAGGTCCTTCGTATGTTTGTAAATTTCGTGTAACTTCGTGTAATATAATCGTTTTAAAGTAATTTGCTGGGCGGGAATAATCGAGGCGGGAGAAGAATTTTTTGAGTTTTTTACCTTGTATTTAGGATTATATAGAAAACCGGGACCACCTCGGGATACTTATATTGACACATTATCAACGTACACGAGTACCAATTGCCATAATAAACGACACATTACCAATATGACATCAATACAATACGACAAGAAACCTGAGCCAACATGCTTGCAGATACACTTAATCGATCATTCAAAAGTCCTTCAACACTAAGCAACATATCTCCAATTCTTTGAAAAATCTTATGGGTCCCACAATTGTACCATTTCTTGAATTATTGTTTTCTTCTTTCTATTTAAAGTGTCAAGCCTCGCTGCAAAAAAACCAACCCCAGATGTCTTTAGGTGTAAAATCTTATTTTCTACTTTTTGTTTGGGTAATGTGTATTATGTTGTACTAAAAACCTCCTTATCCCGCATGTCCTTTATCTTTTTAATAATATGAACCCCTAAAAAAGTCATACTGCTTACGTGCAGATCTTTTTTCTCTGTTGCTTTAATATTCAGAATTTCAAATGAATATATTCAATACATTTCAATAGTTAGTTTTGTATTTTAGTAGATACCTTTATTGATCACATTTTACGGTCTCATATCCCAAAGCAATCAACATAGCACTCAGGACTTTGTTCGTCCATTTAAAGAGAAAGGAAGTTGTTAGCCTAATAAGGTAAGTTGTGAATATAACTGTTTTCGATATATCATATTTATATGTGTTATTCACCGGGAGGCTTAAATAACTAAAAATATAACCATGATTACTAAATACACAAACACTGCCAATTCTCTCAGGTTTTGTCTTTAATTTTAATGTTTTATTCTTATTTTTTGAGTTATTCTTTTTTTTTCGGCTCTTTTTTTTTAAATTTATTTTTGGAAAGGGACCCTTATAAGGATTTACGTGTTGGCTCTTCAGGATGACCTCGTGAACGCGACCTTGACCTTTGACCTTCTTTTCAAAAACTTTAACATTTGGGCATAACTTTTGAAATGTAAGTGATATGGCTTTCATATTTCATATGTATATTCTTTGTGACAAGACCTTTCCATTGATACCAAAATGTTTTACCTCTGGACCTGGACCTTTCCCTTTGACCTACTTTACAAAAACATTTGGAATAACTTTTGAATGGTAAGTGATAGGTCTTTGATATTTCACATATGTATTCCTTGTAACAAGATTTTTCCATCGCTACACAAATTTTTTAACCAAGTGTCCCTGACCTTGACCTTCCACATACATTAACGTAACAGAAAATAGTGTTTATACTAACAAAGAATCCATCGGGGGCATTCGTGTTTCACAAAAACAGGCTTTATCTATAGTGAGATTTTCCTTTTATTTGATACCTATATTGATCACATTCCAAGTAATCAATATAGATATAGCTCTCAGGACTTCGATCGTCCATTCAAAATCTACAGAGTAATTTGAAAGGAAGTTGTTAGTCTAACTAGGTAAGTTGCGATAATACTGTAAATGTAATCAGTATACCATCATTATATCAATTAAACATAATAGAATGATGGCTATGATGTATTAATCTTTAAATTATGCTTCCTTTTATTATCCGCTTGTGTTGGAGATTTGGATTTACACTCCCCCCTTAACAATCCAAACAACAACAACACACAATCACACTCTTTCACACACACCATGCCAAATCCATCCGTTTTGTGTTTAAATTTTAATTTCTAGATCTGTTTTTTTTTTTTTTTTTCATCTTTGGCTCCTATTTCCAAATTCATTTTTTTTCTCATTCAGTTTCACTTTTTTCTTTGTTTTATTTTTGTTTTTCTAACAAGTAATAAGCTCATTCCTTTGATTATATATAAATACGTGAATTGTTTGTCTACCATAGTATTTACGCTGTTGTAAAGCATTTATATGCACAACTCATAAAAACATATCCCTTTAAAATCCTTCCTATAGAATTAAAGGGTATGTATTAAAAAATCGATGTCCTATTTCACATCTAAAGATTTATTGAGTATATCCTTTGAAAAATTTAAAGCGTACATTAACTTGTACATGTTTGTGCGGTAGTCCCTTTTATAAAACGAAATATATCGTCTTATTTTGCAGGAAAAGGTAGGTAGTTCTTTATCATTCTTGTTTCTCTAACTTTCTAAAATTTCATTTTGCATCTCATATTCCCTTTCTTCACATAAAGATCACATTTAGATTGGAGAGAGAGATAAAAATATGTCAAAATATATTATTTATGATTTATTGTATCTCTGAAGTATAATGTTGTCAACTTAAAAATTGATATCCAGTCTATCGAACTCTTTTAGTTTAACAGAAAATGCCTCCTTTTTGGTTGTGCATTGCTTAGTTAAAAAATACGACGGAAAATATAATGTCTATCTGAATTTTCTATAGTAAAAACAACTAAAATGCATGATGCCGGACACCATGACGTCAATGTTTACCATTTTTCGTACAGAGAACAATATGGCGGCAGGCTGAAATTAACATGGGAATTTCCCGTAGACATTTTATTTTTCGTATGGCAGGTTAAATACCTATGAGCACCAGACTCTATGAGCACCAATTCTCAGAAAGTATAATTAGTAGAGACTAGAGAGTAATTCTTTTCCATTACATCAATCATGTTCTGGTCTTGTATTTTGTTTTAGACCCTGATCCCCAGGGTCCTGGAAAATTGGTGTCGCTTCGATTTATTAAAGCAAACAACCAGGAGAGCTTCAGTCTCATCAGAGACTTCTTGTATTTAATGATTATTGTTCTCTTGTATTGTTGCATGTATTTATAAATTGTTACTTTGCATTTATTGTCAGCATCTAAAGAAGATTCATGAGCTGATGCAGTTAATTCAGGGAAATTTAACCTCAGCACAATTTGTGTGGCTAGCAGACCAATATCATCAATAGTGACAAACTTTTGAAATGGTTACAAATTTGTAACATACTGACATTATGTGGATTTTTTAAATTGAAGTTGTCAAATCAATTTTCAACACATGAATAATATAATCAATGTTGTTAAGGGACATATATCACATGTAAACATAATTTAAGGAATTATATCTTGATTAATAGGAATTACCCGGTCTGTTGTCCATCTATTATACAATCATTTATGTTTTATAACTTTTAATCCCTTTCATAAATTTAGATAATACATGTATGGTCACAAAGTTGATGCCCAGAACCCAAGGATGTGTCATGTTCATATCTGGAAGGCCAAATTGAAGAGAAATGTTGAAATCTTGTCTCATTCCTCTCTGATATCAAAATTTTGGCCTCGACTTTAGAGTTTGACCACCTTCTTTTTAAAACTAATCTTGGACATAACTTTTGAATGATAAGTTACAGGGCTCTCATAGTTCATTTGACAGTGTATTTCTAGTGATAAGACCATTCTAAAAATTCCTAGTGATACCAATTGTCTTGACCTAGTGACCTTTGCCTGGAAGTTTTGCATACTTTTCAGACTACAGCTATTATTGTAGATGACAGAAGTACATTAATGTTTCATAAACATATATTGTTTTTCCTCTTCATAATTTTTGAAATTATGTCCAAGAATAGTGTCTTTTATTTTACTCAGATTTTGAAAATAGTTTTCACATCTAGACAAAATGGAAAAATAGGAAAATGCTGTTAGGCTACTCTTTTCCTTTGTATGTGTTTCTTGCTACATTTTGATATTATATAAATTTATTACATGATTATTAATATAAAAATTAAATACTTGTTTCATTCTACATTATTTGGTCTTTTTTCAGTAACATAAGGCAATGTAAATGAAAAATAATTTGCTGATATCTAGATATTCTTGCTATTTGGGAATGCATTGAAAACTCGTTAACTTTTGAGTTCCTACATCAGTTTATGGTTTTCAAAACCTTCTGCTGGTTTATTCTGTAATCACACTTGAAGCATTAGTTCCTCACAATTTACACACTATGTAAACTTTAGAACATCAAGGTTACAAATAGTTTACGCTAGTTTCAGCAAGATTACACATTTGGAAACACATGGTTTCCAAATAGTTTACGCAAGTCTAAACATGATATTGTAAGATTCCAAATGGTTTACGCAAGTCCGAACTTGATATTGTAAGATTCCAAATGGTTTACGCAAGTCTGAACTTGATATTGTAAGATTCCAAATGGTTTTCGCAAGTCTGAACTTGATATTGTAAGATTCCAAATGGTTTACGCAAGATTGAACTTGATATTGTAAGATTCCAAATGGTTTACGCAAGACTGAACTTGATATTGTAAGATTCCAAATGGTTTACGCAAGACTCATGTAAGATTCCAAATGGTTTACGCAAGACTGAACTTGATATAGTAAGTTTCCAAATGGTTTACACACTGCATAAACCAGTGTTTATTCAGATTCCAAATGGTTTACGCAAGTTTCAACAAGATAACATATTTGAAAACTTTTATAACGTCAGTTTCTATATGGTTTACGCTAGCCTAAACTTGATCTTGAAAGATTCCAAATGGTTTACGCAATGCGTAAACTTGTGTTGATTCAGATTCCAAATAGTTTACGCATGTTTCCATATGGTTTACGCAAGCAGAACCTTTATATCATAAAACGGCAATCAGGTTTACGCAAGGTAAAATATGCGTAAACTATCTGGAATCCTGAAGTTTCAATTGATTACGCAAGTTGGTGCCTTTAAGTTTCAGTTGCGGAAACTTGATGGAAATTACAAGATTACGCTTGTGTAAACCATTTGGAATTTGAGCGGGTAGTCGGGTTACGCAAAGCGTAAACTTGAGTTTCAGCGACGGAATCCTTGCGTAAACTATATGGAAACTTCAGGTTTCCGCAAAGTTTCCATATAGTTTACGCATTGCGTAAACTTGTTTTTTCACCCAGTGTTGCTGACTTTGGAATAGAGAAATTGCTTACGAAAGTAACTATAAGAGGAGGTTTCTTGAAAACTTGTTTAAAAGGTTGTAGCGACACCACGTAATAACATAAGGAGAAACAATGTGTTGGTGCGACACAAATGTTCCTACGACAGCCCTTCCTGAACCTAAGGCAAGGGCCAATAGCTCCTCAAATTACAACAGAACCACATCTTGTTAATGTAAAGATTCAGATTCAATTTTATTATAGTCTAACCACCATCTGAAAAATACAACATGTTAAAATATGTTTATGTAACATATAAAATAATTTTTAAAACGATAAAGTATATAGTGCAATTCTATATAGAACTAGATGGCTACTGTTGCAAGCAATCCTAGTTTATTAGACCTTCCTAGGAACTGACATGTTCCAACCAAATAATGAAGACTGAAAAAAGTAATAAACTCCCCTATTTTAGAAATAAAGTTGTTAAATGCATGACCTTGAATACGAAAGTGAGAACTTGAACAAACTTGAATATGACAATTAAACATTGAACAAACTTAAATATGACAATTTGAGCTTGAATAAAGGTCACGATTAATCATTGATATCCTGAGATCATTTTCACGCAAGCCTAGAAGTATACTTCTGTGACCTTGAAATTATATCAATGACCTTGGATCAAGGTGAGGACGCAAAAGTTCCATAGAAGGAACATTTTGTGAAGATATAACTATGAAGGTCAAACAGTCTCAGTTCCATAAGGAATGTTGATATGACCTTGAAAATGAAACTTGACCTTGAGTTGAGACCAAGGCGGAAGAGCTTGATGCGAGGAATATTTGCATGAAGTTTTGAACTCTGAAGGTCAAATGGTCTCAATTACGTGAGGAAAAATTGTTGTGACCTTGAAAATAAAAATTTGACCTTGGCTTAAGTTTAAGGTGGAAGAGCTTGATGCAAGGAACATTTGTCTTTGTTCTATAGCAAGTGACCTTTAGAATGAGGCTTGGTTCAACTACTATATGTATGAAATTTGTACTATGGAGGTTAAATGGTCGTTGTTCAGTAAGCAAAGGTTTATTGTGACCTTGAGAATGAGAATCTGATCTAGAAACTTAGTTTCAAAGGTCAACATAAATGGATACTCAAAAGTAATCTACCATCCAAATTTCAACATAAAATATCAAAAACTGTACAAATTGGCACTTTGCCAATTAAGAATTCCATAGCGCGAAAATATTTTTTTCGAGCAAAAAAATGTTTCTTGCAATATTTTCTATAGAACAATATAAAACAAGTTCCGTTTAAATCTTGCAGTTAGTTTGGAACTTATGAGAGTTTATGTATTTGACCTTTGATACCTCTAGCGGGGTCATGGATGGCTTTATCAACAGAGAAGAATCCTCCTTTAATTTATCTTCCATAAAACTTAATTGTTCAAATCCAAATAAAAAGATGAGTAGAAGAAATTTGAAGAAATTGAAGCGGCGGGTGTTGTTTGCAAGAAGGAGATGCTTACTCTTCCTGGGCACCTGGTCTCACTCCCATATCGGGAGTTCGCTTCTTTTCATATGGTGGAAGTTTTTGTTTGTTTGCTTTTGTTTCCGTTTTATGCTGATTTTGTATGCCTTCGGTTTCTGATTTTCTGAATTATCGATTATGTGCCGTATACAGGGATATGACCATTATCTATATTTGTCATGTGTACATGTACATGTAGTATATGTACATCAATATAATATAATGCATACATACAATTACGAATTTGACAAGTTTTTCATGGAGCTGTTGTAACTGGTATTGCATGCAATCAAGAGACGCTGACTCCCCCGGGCACCTGGTCTCATTAAAGAATCGAGGAGATGTAATTTAGCAATGTTATTCAATCCGGGGTTCACGCATTCACATGATTTCTATAAGCACGTATAGCGACGATATACATGCCGCAAACCGAATCACCTGACATACTTAAAAATGTATTCCTACGTAAATTTGCACGTTACAAGCTTACGCGCACCTTTTATGTATGACTTCATGATTCTCTTTGTTCTTTGCTCCAGTGACGTCATACTGTGACGTAAATTTACAAGTTATGAGTGAACACGGTGTTCTCCATTTATAAACAACAGAGCACATAAGTTTAATATTGATAATACTTTGATTATTCGCCATTGCAATAAACACGAAGCAGTTGTATTTAATATTTTGCAGCGAAATAATCTAAGCTGGTCGTTGTTAGTCTTCCGTAGCAACATCACCTCTAAAGCAATACGTGAGAACCTCTGAGGGGTATAAAGGGTTAAAATATGGCCCCTAAAATGATGCTATTGAATTTGAACACGTTTAACATTAGAATAGGGATAAACGTACTGTGTGTTGTGGTTATACTGTTGGAAACAAGCCCCGGCGGTATAACTGCGTTTCCAACAGTATATCCAACATATACCTGTCGGAACCACAAAACACAGTACGTGTATCCCTTAATTATATAACCATGTTTTTTGACATTGAATCAATGATAGGTACTTCTTTGATGATTAATAATAGGCATAAGCGGACTTTGAACTTTTTTTTCTAATTTGAGAGAAGATATTCATTTATGTACTAATTCGCTCTGCTCAAACGACACATACAACATTTAATATCGACAAACAACAAACTTTCATATAGGAGTGCACGTATTGCAAGCTCGAAAACATAAAAAAGCAGATTAAATATTCCTTACAAACCTAAATTTCTTGAAACAGATAACAATTTGGTTTTCACGGAGTGTAACCGCCAATGTTTTTACTTAGTCTGTCTAAAAAAACCTTAGTTTGCAGCAGCAGTAGCTCCATTATAACGTAATAAGTGTAGATTATACTTAGAGAGATCTACTGACTTTTTGAGCAAACCTTCTGTATAGCTCTATTGACGGAAAATGAATTCATCACTGCTTAAATCAATTTGTGCACAAAATAGATACTTTTTTTTAATGCGAAAGTACGCGCTAGCGGATTGATTTTGAAATCAATACCAAATTTTCCTACTGCAATTTTACTCGGTTTTACTCTTCTCTATAAATAATGATATATATATATCGTGAAAATGAATGTCACTTGTAAGCTCTGAAATTCTAGGAAACTTAGAACATGCTATAAGAGACATAGCAAAAGAACACTTGCCGTAAAAATTAGCGTGCAGGTTACATTTATTAACCAATCTTAGAAGTATACATGTACCACAGGTAATTGACTTTTTCAACATTGATTTTAAAATCATTCTATTTTTACACATTCAAACACAATCTTAACCATAAAGGTATCATATTGATTTTGTTTTGTTTTTTTTTTTTCATTCCAGCCTTCTCATGTGCCCCTTTTATTGAATACACACACACACATCGTGGTTTGATTACAAAGTATGATATTAGATACAAGGTCGCATGGTGATCTGATGAGCTTCAAGTCACTATACCATTTTCACCATATTTTGGAATCCTGTGGTTCCATAAACATAAAGTGCCTCAACTAAAAAACCGAGCATGATCATACACCGGTGGTTACTCATATCATATGAGAGTGCATTATCAGACATGATCATACACCGGTAGTTACCCATGTCATATGACAGTGCATTATCCAACATGAGCATACACCAGTAGTTAACCATATCATATGACGGTGCATTATCATCTTTGAGAACAACCAAAAAAAGATCGTTGATCGCTGAGCGATACACGTCCCCTACAGGCATACATCTAAGCCATGCAACTCTGCCTAAAGCAATTCAATTAAACATTAATTTAAGATACTTGCACCATTGTCCAAAATATGGATGCCCACACAAAAAAAGCTAATTATCTTCAGTAACAGAACAGTTTTGAAAACCCGAAAATGTCATGAAATTTGCTAAGTCAAAGGGTGCTTATTTTGTAGAAATCAATAAATCAAAAACAACCGATCGAAACACAAACTTGATATGAACCACACTATAATGCACTCACATACCAAAAATCAGTTCGTTATCTTAAATAATAGTCCGGGGAACTGAATATTTTATGAAGTCCAAGGGCCATACTTCTTGTAACAAGAGCCCCAGGAGGGCACAACGCTCACCTGATACCCATGGGTGCTCTAATTGACATACTGACATTGAATAAGACGTAAAATTGATAGTGCCAGTATCACGATTTGAGCCTACATTCTATCTAAAAAGATTTTTGCCGGATGCAGACAAGATTTTTTTTTACAGCCTTTAAAAGTACAAACAAGAAGAAATAGTAACATTTCAAAACATTATCTTTTTTACTGATTTGAATAGACGGATAATGTGATCCAAAGTCATATGCCCAGCTAGTGTATAGTTCAATTATTCAACATCAAAAAATCATTTTGTAAAATTCCACATTAATGTGCAGCAAGTGATGAAGAAACAGACAAAAAGAATAAAACAATGAAATAAACTTAATACTCTGGTGTATGCTGCTTTTAGGGAAACAAATTAATAGGCCCATGATACTGTAAAGCTTGTCCAACTAGCAGACCTACCACATCGTTATTTACTGTTAACTATGTTTCGCCTCATGATAGGACTGTTACATGGACAAAATATTAGCTGACAGAGTTCATGAAAAGTATCAGCTGCATCGGATTTGCTGATAAAAAATCATTTGGTCCGATAAAAGCTCATGTTCTATCTATTATTTGGACAGATAAAAATTCCCAAATGTCTGACCACAGGAACCTGTCGTTTTATGAGAGAAAATGTTTTATTATTCACGACCTTCAAAGCCTCTTGTGTTCGTCTTTAGAAATGTTGTATACATACAAGATGTCGAACACAGTGGCTTAAGGTTGTGAATCATAATTTATTTCCTCTTTTAAAACAACAGCTTCCTGTGGTCCAACATTTCATTGAAAGATTTCAAGAACTCTGAACTGAATTATTTGTTTTCAAGAATTTCAGATATATCAAATGTCCTATACATTCTCAAAATCCTCGGGAAGAAATTACTCATTTGTTTTCAAGAATTTCAGATATATCAAATGTCCTATACATTCTCAAAATCCTCGGGAAGGGATTACTCATTAGATGTTTCTTCAAGAAATCAGTCCGTATACAATTCATCTAAGAGAGTCTAAGACAAAGGAAATTCGAGCTAAGTTTATAAACGATGACAAGTATGGAATTGTTCCAAGTACATGAATAATAACAAGCATGAAAGTGTTCCCAGTATATGCACATTAAATAAAATCTATTAAATACCGGCAGTACTATTTTGTTTGCACGATAGATCATCTATTAATCTCCTGAAATGTAACACGTGTACAGTACTAACACGGTGGGTAATCTCGCAACGCAGAACAATTTATTTTTCAATATTTTTGCGCAAAATAGATAATTTATTACAAAAAGGGAAATGTGATGCAGTGTAACAACGCCCTAACTATGAGTTACATCCAAAATAAGGTGGATATTATAGCTTTTTATAATGCACAAACACGATCGGCGTTCTACTTTCACTTTCATCTACACCAATCATGCCGATAGTTTTTCGGCCTTATAAAAGGATATTACCTCTCTTACTTTCGATAAAACTCGTATCTAAGGCATCTTTACACTGCATCACATTCCCCTTTTTGTGAAAAATAATTTGTAATACACGAAATTTTAGATAAACCTAGTGTTCTGCGTTGCGAGATTACCCACCGTGACTATTAAATGGGCGTGGAGGAATTAACCAATCAAATCTGTAACACAAGATATATGGCGACTTTGTCTACCATAGATACAAAAATAAAGCGGAGAAAATAATCATTATATAGGGAAATTGTTATATAATATGCATGTATGGAAAAAGTCAACATCTCAAAAATAAATTCAGAGTATATATTTGATTGCATGTGTTATTTCGACGTACGAAAATAAGTACACAAAGCCAAACTAGCTTGTCTGTTTAAAAAATCATGAAAAATCTAAAAGTTGATATTTTGACAGAATTCTTTCACACTTTCTATTCTAACGATAAATATAAAAAAGGAGAAAAAAACTGCAAAAGTGGGGTCCTGCCGGGGTTTGAACCTCTACTCTTGGGTATGGAAAACCTACATTGTATCTATGAATGTTTTTCCGTAAAAATCCAAATGAGGATATCTTGACAAAATTCTTTCACTTGTAGGGAACCATGAGTACCTCATACCTACCAAGTTTCATGACAATCTAAGAAAAAAAGTAAGTTAGATATGATAAATATGCAGTAAATGAGTGTGTAAAATCATACACTTATTGAGTTATTTAAAGAAATAGTGCAAAAATTAGCATTTCTGACTAAGTCCGAAGAGACGTCAAAAAAGCGTCAAAAATTTGAGTTCGGAGTGGAACTTAAAATAACAACACTTCTTAAGACATCTCTCTAGATCATCCTGATGCTTTCGGTTTGTCGATACGTGCTTCCGTTCTGAAGAAGAAGTTTGTCAAAGGAGGGTACCCCCTGTGACCTACTTTTGCCTGTGGTGGCGCCACCTGTTGAGGGATCCGGACGAAAAACAACAACACTTGTAGGGGACCATTAGTACTTTATACCTACCAAGTTTCATCAAAATCCCTTTAGCCATTCTTGAGAAGAAGTCGAAAATGTGAAAAGTTTACGACAGACAGACGACACACGACACACGACACACGACACACGACACACGACGGACGACGGACGCCGGACGGATCGCTATGACAATAGCTCACTAGAGCCTTTGGCTCAGGTGAGCTAAAAATTGATCAATGAAATCCAAACTCGAACTTGATATATGTCACATTAAGGTGTATTCATATACCAGTCCAAGAGAATACTGGAAACAGTAATATAACTAAAAACGATAATATAACTTAAATTGGAGTTATCTTTCTTGGAAATTTATCTCTTTATATTACTGGAAGCAATAATACTATGTAGATAGTCAGTTCGCTCTTATACCAGTGGATTCGGGGAGAAATGAGGGTGATTAGGTGTTTTATCTTATTCAAATGTACACTGAAAAATTATTCAAAACATCAGGAAAATTTTTTCCTTAACATAGTTGAGAAAAATATGATATCAGAAAGAAGAAAAAGTGAAAAATATGTTCCAAATGGACTTAATTTTCACTTTTCAGTAAAATAAAATGTTCATATATAATTGATTTGTTGTTGAATGAAAGAATTGTATGATAGAAAGTGTGCTTGTAGCTTTAAAACTTTGCTTTGTCTATATTACAGAAATATGTAATATAGAGTGACAGCATTACTGTTTTCAATAATATCAAGGATTATTGTCAGCAGTAATATTATTGTTTTAAGTAATATTACTGTTTTCAGTATTCTCCTGGACTGTATACCACGAATCAGTTCAATACGTGCAACACAGCAGAAAACCCTGGAAAACTGATAACTCATGAAATTTGCTAGGTCCAAGGGTCATTACTCTTGTAAGATTAGGTCAATTAGAATCAATCTCAAACTTGATCTATACCACACTAAGATTTATTCATATACCAAAATTTAAATCCATCTATGCAAAAGAAGACGAGCCTGGAACTGAAAATTCATGAATTTTGCTAATTTCTATAGCAATAACTCTTGTAAAAATAGGTCAATCAAAGCCAAACTCAAACTTGATCTGTATCTTATTGAGATATATCCACATACCAAAAGAAGGGAGGAGATTGAGATATATCCACATACCAAAAGAAGGGAAGAGAACCAAATATCAGTTGTATATATGCAACAACAACGAAAAAAAAAAATAAAATCCGACTAACTGGAGTGTGACAGACGGACGGACATACCGACAAACGGGGTAGAAACTATAACATCATAACGTCAGACATAACGCCAGACATAACGTCAGACAGTGCATGAAGTTTTCACAAACGGGTGAAACTATTATACGAATATGGACTGGGTATGAGTTCAATATGCAAAAAAATGCACGGCTACGAGATGTTATATTGACCGATGCCGAAAGCCAAGGTCAATATACTGTGTAGTAACCGTGCAATATCGTTGCATATTGAACTCATACCCAATCCATATTTGTTATATTATATAATCATAATCTTTCTGTTAAAATTTAAATCTTACTAGAGGTCTGTATTACTATCCAAACTATAATCATTTAAAATATTTTACTACAAGATCTGCAAGTCTATGTCTTTTATGTGCAAAAAAAAAAAGAAAGAGAAAAATCATAGAACCATCATCACTCCGTATTGTAGAGACTTTACATCACAAAATTTTCTTCTCGTAACGTCGCTTCTCATTCTGCTCCGTATTTGACATCATCGATGTTACGACGTCATTGGTCATATGACGTCAAGTACATATTAAAATGTACCTGTTGCACGAATTTGGTTCATCAGACATCTTTACGTTTCATGATTTATCGGAATCATTGCCCAATCGTAATTCATTCATTTTCTCCCCATTCTAGATGTAGAATCGAAAGCGAGGCGCACAGCTGTGCAATATCGTAAAATACCGAACCGCTAGCTAGCAATCTGATTGGTTGATACAAATAACTTATATAATATAGCGTCATAAAGTCTGGCATAGGGGTCCGTCGATGCTTAATTTTGTGCTCTATTGTGAGTGCTGTAGAGATTTTCGTCAGGATCTTCTTTAACTCATTTGTGTCACACTTATGCCCTTTGCCGTGTGAAGCATATTAAAATTCAAATGTACAAAGGCCAAATGAATTATCTATGCCTCCTCCCTCATTTATCACTCTGAAAGGAAATACAAGTCTGATTATTATCATCTGTGACTTTATCAGAAACTGTGATATTTTGGTTGGTCTATTCCAATTAAAACTTGATCGAGGACTCAAAAATACAAGATTGTCTATTGTGGGAATGAAGATTACATTACAGTACCACCGTGTAACCCCCCCCCCCTCCTTGTTTGATCTTTCCCAACCGTCGTCAAACTAAAATGTTTTGCCTAAGGCAGAAAACCAGACTCTTTATTCTCCCTAATATATGAAAGGAAGCTTGATTATACAATGTGGTCACTAAGATTATTGAAATTGGGAAACACACCTCAATATAGTATATGACGTCATTTGTTTGTTTACATCCGGTAAACTTTAAATAATGCTATTGATTTAAAGACGTTTAACATTTGAACATTTGAACTACTTGGTGAGTGTCACTGCTGGTGGACAAAGAGTCCCCGAGGGCAAATGTAGCCAAGTTCGATCAACTTTGGATATTCGTCTGTCTCTTCAACGCATTTGAAATTTTCTGTAACAAAATTTCTTGAAATTTCTAATTCCGGTGGGTGGGTCCTGTAGCATCATATCCCACCCATTCTGCTACGTCTTTTGGTACATTTTTGGACATAATAATTTTCATCCCTTTTGGCCATATTGCATTGTTTAGACTGAGGATCACTGACGAGGGTTTAGTACCCGAAACATGCATGTCTAGTCCATGCTGTAAATTTATCAGGTTTTAAATTATGCTATTGATTTAAAGACGTATAACATTGATAAAATCGCGTTAGCCTCCGTCGATTTGCTTTTGGTCAGATTTCAGTCATAAATTTGAATGAGAGGGTTCTAGTAATATAATCGTTATAAAGACGTTTGCTGGGAGGGAAAAATGAGACACGATGTGTTGATGTGACACCAATAATCTGCCCTTATTGCTCCTAAGTAAAGGCTAAGAATTCGTTAAATTACAGCAGAACCGCATCTTTACACGTTACAGTATCTTGTTGATATACAGATTCAGATTCAATTTTATTAGAGTCTCACCACTATCTGTAAATTACAACACTATCTGAAAATATATATATGCACCATATAAAAGAATTTTTAAGCGATAAACATATAGTGTAATTCTATATAGAATAACAACAGACTATATAAAAATATAAAATAAATTCAAATTAAGACATGGTTTTTTTTGTTAATTTAAACATATTAACATGATCATGTAAACAGGTGACTACACCAAATTTTGTGGCATATATTTCCATTTGAGAAGAGAATTATTCTTCATGAAAACAAATTTTAAGCGTATTCCATGAAGTTTGGAATCAATTTCAGTTACGTCAGATCCGACGTGCAATGTTTGTAGAGCACTACAAATTTGTTTGTAGACATTCGACTTGCATAAATTGTAGGTTTTATGTTACATATTTGGTATCAAAATGCGGAGAATAGATGATACCATATATCAACTTTCTATGTCCAAGCATCTGCAAATAAACATTAAAGAAGTACATATCAGTTATTCAAAGATCTTTTAGAGGGTACCTGAAAAAAATGTGACAGCATATTTCTTACAATCGTAACGGTCACATATAAGATAACATCTTGACATTATTAGCAAGATAAGAAGGATCAAAGATAGACAACATCACTATCTATCGAAAATGCGTCAGAATCTTCAAACGCCTTTTATACCGTGGATATGATCCTAATATCACCAGATGGACACTAGACTTGGTACTTGAACAATCTACAATCTTGTACAAGCGCATTATTAAAACTTGCACTCTGACTGACTGTGACGACGGGACTCCATGACGGGCCCTGTCCAAACCTCTTTAGAGAAGACAGGGCCCCGACCACCTGTCCTCTCTGAATGTTAGTCGGATTACTCGGGTGATAACATACGGATTGTATTACGTACGCCCTCTTTTTATATCCATTTACAAATTCATCTGTGTTGCTTGGGCCCCTGCGTTATGCGGTCTTGTTTGTGTGTGGTCATCTGACAGTGAGGAGGTTGTTTTACACCACAATTGTACGTTCTTCGAGACCTCTGGGTAATCGGAAAAGTGGGAGGGTTGTGCGCACGTAATCCAGGATAACCACATCTCCTGCTATGTCCGTGGCAGATGGCCGTCCTAAGTCGGCACCGGTTGCCCATTGGTCTCGTTGGTTTATGTGTAGTCCTTTGTGTTTGATGTTTCTGTGTTGTGCGTTGACGTTCCTTTTCCCTTATGCGTCTCTTTCTGTGCTTGTCTGCTTTGTGTTTTTGCATTGAGTGTTTTGGGGTTTTGCTGTGGGTGCTACAACCTGGTGTTGTTCGATATCCCCTCCTTTGTTTTATAAAATCAGTACTCTGCGATTTCGTATTTGAAAACAAACCGTAAGACGTTGTATGGCAGCCGCACGATCATCGGACAGATTTGCTTTCGTCAGCAATAATATCGTAACATACACATAATGTTTGTTATTCCCCAAATTAGTAATTCCATATCCGTATAAGTCTCAAAGATGTGGTAAACCAACCATATACGACTAAATACGACTAAATTATATATGTTCGCATGCAACTAGACAATAGACATTATGCATATCGTCAGACTGTCTTAATATATCCCTTTTATAGGGCATCTTTCGGTTATCGTTAAAAGGATTTGAAAGTTTTATTCCCTCAGAAAATTCGTTTGATTTGCCTGCCGATCAAAAACCTACGACTATTTGCCCCCGAGGTATCGGCTACATTGGTGACGTTAAAATTTGACCGTTGAGCGTAACATTATACACGAAAAATTCAATTATTTCAGTATTGTCTCTATAACGCCTATACAATCGTACGGAGCGATTTTTTTCTATAGCTGTACAGACAATGTCACCTATAATGACGTTACTAACGTCAAGAGCTGCTTCGTTAGGCCTGTTCATATCATGAAAATCAACAATGCTAAAATGACGTCAATTGCAAAATAAACCACTAAGCGGATTATTTAGTTTGCGCATCCTTTTCTGTCTATACATCGATAGACAGGGAAATTATTACAGTCATTTCTGAAACAACACGTCGACAAAGAAAAAGCGTATGTCGAGAAATGAAGCATTGGATGAATCATTTTTCGTATTATTTAAATCAAGAAAGGAAGATGTAATTTTAAAACTACTAATTTAGGTAAATAAGCATCTTTTCGTTTGTCTTTGTGGCTTACACGATCTGAAATTTGTGAAATTGTGTTGCCAACGACGTTGCTTATAACGTTGCTGAGTGCGTAGTTCTGGTGTAGGTTGATGAATGTACCAGCACAATTTCTCGGATAATCAGAATCTTCTATTTTTAATATATATATCTCATGCTCGCGGACTTAGGATTTTGGACATCGCACTTGGAAAGGACTATGTCACAAACGTAAAATGTAAATGTATACCCAATTAAAATCCCGCACTGTAATAGAGTATTTCCGGTTAAAATTTATGCAAATTTTCATAATTTCCCGACAAATGCCGATTATTTCATAATCGGTAATCTTTGGGTTGAAGTATAGATCATTGTTTAAGAAGTGTAATTCCTCATTTTAGCTAAAAATAATGTATCAAATTCTTTTTGAAGAGATTGAATTTTCTTATTTCTGGTATTTATTATTACTCTTACTCTTCCTTGGCACCTGGTCTCACTCCCATGTCGGGAGTTCCCTTCTTTTCATGTGTTGGAGGTTTTTGTTTGTTTGCTTTTGTTCCTGTTTTGTCCTGATTTTGTATGCCTTCGATTTCTGATTTTCTGAATTGTCGATTTTGTGCTGTATACAGGGATATGGTCATTATCAATATTTGTCATTTAAAATGCATTAGGGGTTAAATACCTTACCCTAGATTTCATATTGAGAGAATTTATTTAATTGCATGTGTTAATATACATATTCAAAGCTCTCCACGGTCATTTTGTCTATTTTGTGTTTAGATTTTTCTTTTTTAATTGCTTCTTTAATATTGCGGCTTAAGTGCGAAACCCGAAAAAATGTCTAATAATAACAGTGGAATTTAAAAGATTAGCCTTTCAGTTATTTATGGCATTTCAAATATTCATTTATTTTTACTTTAGGTTTTTGAATTTGATTTGCTTTAATTTTATATCTGACTTCGATTGTTTTGTATAATTCAAAACTCTCATGTTTATGCTTTGTTTGATATAAACCGTCAAGTACTTTAAAAAAAACGGGAAAATATTCTTTAACCGTGTGTCTAACATAATATTTACACTGTTGTAAAACTTCATAATAGAATATCCCTTTAAAACCCTTCATATAGAATGTCAATGTCTATGTTCAAAAATCGATGTCTTATCCCACATCTACAAATTTATTGAATATTTTTAAAAACGTGCATTAACATGGTCTTCTTTATGCGGTAATTCTTTTACGGTTGGCCCCTACCCGAACCGTTATAGGTTATAAAGTTTTACAAAAATTGGTGGCGGAGAGCCAGCATATTGAAAAAACGCAGACAAAAGGTATTAAATGCCAAAAGAAATAAACAAACGATGTGGCAATGTATCGATGTCCACACCCATCATATTGTATTTATTCTTAGTTGAAAATGTGATGAATTTCAGAAATTGCAAGGGGGTACCCTTATGTTTTGAGTCATATCTTGATCATTTATAAAACTGTATATATGTATGTTATTTTTTCACCATTTATATACATTACCTTATGAAATGGTGCAATATGAAGAATGTCCATCTGTTCTTTTTTATCAAGGGATATACTATCTATTATAAGTCAAAAATGTGATGAAATAATAAGTGGGCACCCTTATGTTTGGAGTTATATGTTGATCAATTATAAAACTGTATAACTGTATGTTAATTTTTTACCATCTATATACATTATCTTATGAAATAATGCAATATGACGAAATTTCATCTGTTCTTTTTTGCAAAAACTTGTATATACTATCTATTATTAGTCAAAATGTGATGAAATTATAAGGGGCTATCCTTATGTTTGGAGCCATATCGTGATCATTTATAAAACTGTGTACCTGAGTGCTATTTTTTCTTCATCTACATACATAATATCATGAAACATTACAAAACGGAAATAAAACCATCCGGGTTTTTTTTCGCATAAAGTTGGACTCAGTATAGGTTATTGGTAAAACATGTTATAAATTATACGCCCTAATGTTTGGAGAAATATCATACCTAGATTTAAGTTAGAATATAATTTTATGGGTTATATTTCTTCTATACGAAATAAAAATATTCTTATCATTACTGAATTTAGAGGGTTCAAAAGCATATATGTATATTTGATATTCCTTAGTCTTTGACAACCTTTGACCCACTCTTCAATGGAATGAAAATCAGATCTACTAGGTTGTTCCTTGCTATTCTGAGTTATCATCACACAGGATGACCAAGGACAGGCAAACTTACCAGAACTTTATCGCCTGGTGAAAAAAAAAACTTTGTTTCTAGCATCTTTGTCATACCATGTTTTCATTTTCATTCTTGATGTTTTGAGATTTTCTTGAGCTAATTTGCAAGCATAATAAACTTTCTCTTTGAAATTAGATACGCAGTTTAAGAGATTCAAATCGCTAGTCTCAGTCAACAATTTTGCCTTTAATAACTTGAATGGCCCCTGTCCGTATGACCAAAAACAAGCTCAAAGGAACTGAACCCCAGGGACTCCTGAACCGCTTCTCGTGCCGCAAACAACAAGAGGTGAACCCCTTCATCCAAGTATTTTTTTATATATACTGGTGACAATAATTATGTTAACATCATAGTTTTAAGGGTTTGATGAAGGCGTTCAAGTGCCCCCTTGGACTCAGGATGGTACGCAGAAGAAAACCCTGACATCAAATTTGAACCCTGATCTGACCTACGAAACTGAAAAAAAAGCTTTTAAGGGCCTTAACTATGTTCTTTGCCTTAATATTCCTAAAAGGTATGGTTTCAGGAAATCTAGTCGAAGTACACACGATTGTCAGTAGGTACTGATTCCCTGACCTAGTCCTCGACAAAGGACCTTTCTCACAAAGAATCGGATCGGCTACAACTTTGCCGCAAGCTAAATCGTTTTCAAGCAACAAGGAAAGTCCTCGAACGGGAAGAGTAGGTCGAACACCTACGAAAACTGGTCCAGTTACTAAGTCTGACTTTAAATAGATTTTATGAAGGGGAACATCAATGACACTCAGCTCCAAGCCCTGTCATAAAACTGACCTACAAGTAAAAGTGTGCTCAGACAAAGGCAATGAACTTTCTAACAATAAAGTCTGGGCAGCACCAGTATCTCTCAAAATCTCAGAATCACCGAGTGAGACAAATCCCTGTGACAAGAAGGGCTTATAAGGATCCACTAGAACTAGACTTAGAACCCTGAATCTCAGGAGTGTCAGAAAAAAATCGAATCTAAGGCTTTCCTATCATTTCTAACAAACGCACATGCCTGTGGCTTAAGTTCATTTTTCTTCTTAAGCTTCCAATACTCACCAATAGCGTTACCTTATTTCTTACAATAATCGCTGTTTGTTTTCATGACTCTATGAATGTGTGGCTTTGAAAACTTATTAAATGCATATTTGCCATATCTTAGACATCCAATGCAAAAAAAAATATAATAGTTTTTAATTTCTGATTTTCATGAACCCATGAAATTCCGAAGTGTAAAAGTAGGTGCCACAGGGTACCGTCCTTCGACAAAATTCTTCTTAAGAACAGAAGCACATAACGACAAAGTGAAAGCATTGATGGATGTTTTCCTTTGATCGCTTCGGTACTTGTTTTATCCAGATTTTGTATACCTTCGGTTTATGATTTTCTGAATTATTGATTTTGTACTATGTATTGGGATATGGTCAGTATCCATATTTGTCATTGGGATGTTCTAGAACGATGTCTAAAGAAATGTTGTTATTGGTGGTTTTACTCAGAAGTCAAATTTTTGACGCGTTTTAATGTCTTTCTATTTGGACTATGTCAACAGTATTATTTTTAAACTGTTTCTTTAAATAACTCAATAAATGTATGATCTCTGCTACATTCATTGCATATTTCTTATTTTGAAGTAACTTGATGTACATCTTAGAAATTTCACGTTTTTCTTAATATGAAAGAATGTGAGATATTTACTGTGCACATGGACGCAAGGGTTACATATGATTCAAGTCACCGGCACCCCAATTTCATTTTTGACCAAAATTAAACTTTGCTATCCATTTTCATTTTTATCTCTATTGGTCATGGACCAGTGATGCATGCGATATTCCTTTGCCCGGCGTCTGACTGTCTGTCTGAAACACCTCTGAAACACAGGATTTTATCACGCTTCCCGTATGGTAAATTTTCTATGGATTATCTAAAGGGATCTAACTCGGTGTATTTGACAAGTCATCCGCTTAGTCCTCATCAAAAATAGGCTTATCAAAATCAAAACCAATTCTCTATAATGAATTCCGATATATTAATACATACTGAATCTTCATACGAAAATTGAAATCAATACCTCCCTAACAAACCGAAATACGCCCCATACCGTTTTCTTGAGCTGCTAGGCTGATGTGAACTAAGTTTGGAATGATTTGTAAATTTGTCTGTAATTTTTTTTTTTGGGGGGGGGGGGGGGGGTTACGAAATACGAATTTTGATTGGTACTTCATATCTGGGATACTTATAACTTCCTTGTCTCTTGATAATATAAACCCCTCAAAAAGTCGTATATCTGACATGTAGATCGTTTTTCTGATGAATTAATTGTCAGAAGAGTTAAAGAATATAAAGAAATACAAATGAATATAGTATTATATATTGATTGTTTTTACGGTCCATATCCCCAAGTAATCAATATATATATATATAGCTCTCAGGACTGCGATCGTCCATTTAAAATCTACAGAGTAATTTGAAAGGAAGGTTGTTAGTCTAATTAGGTAAGTTATGATAATACTGTGACTGTAATCAGTATACCATTATCATGAGGCTTAAATAACTAAACATATAAGAATGATGGCTATGATGTATTAATCTTTAAATTATACTTCATTTTATTATCCGCTTGTGTTGGAGATTTGGTTTTACACTCCCCCTTTACAATCCCGACAACAACAACACACAATTACACTCTTTCACACACACACCAGACCCTCCCTCACCCTCACACACCCTCACACACATCGCCAAATCCATATGGTTTTGTGTTTAAATTCATATTTCTAGATCTGTATTTCTTTCTTTTTTTCATCTTTGGCTCTTTTTTCCAAATTCATTTTTTTCTTATTCGGTTTCACTTTAATTTTTGTTTTATTTTTGTTTTTCTAATAAGTCAATTGCTTATTTAATTCTCAATTCATGTTTATCCTTTGTTTCGTATATAAGCAACCAAGTACACGAACAGAAGGGAACATCTTAATTTTATATTAACAGCTCATTGTTAACTTTGTCTACCATAGTATTTACGCTGCTGCTATATGCACAAGTCATAAAAACAGATCCATTTAAAATTCCAGTGTCTATATTCAAAATCAATGTCTTATCTCACATCTAACGATTTATTGAGTATATACTTTGAAAAATTTAAAGCGTGCGTTAACTTGTACATGTTTGCGCGGTAGTCCAATTTATAAAACGAAATATATATCGTCTTATTATGTAGGAAAAGGTAGGTAGTTCATTATCATTCTTGTTTCTCTAACTTTTAAAATTTCATTTTGCATCTCATATTCCCTTTCTTCACATGAAGATCTCAATTAGATTGGGGAGAGGGATAGTAATATGTCAAAAATTATATTATATCATATTATATTATATAACTAGGATGTAACGTCGATTCTGATTGGCTGACGCGCGAGTCATTATTTTCCGATAATGACCGCTGACGAAAGATAATGACTCCTGGTCCTGATTTCAGTATTTTCGAAAAAAAAATTTAGTTATTTTGTTAATATCAAAAGTTTAGATATTCTTTTCACAAAAAATTGCAATTAATTGTTGAATTCTTGATGAAAGATTATGTGTATATATGGTTTTGAATCATTATTTTAATCATATATAGTTTAACTATTCCTTATATAATATAACAAATAAGGACTTGGCTTCGGTCATTATGTCATTGTCGGCCTCGGTCAATATTGAAAATATCATCGGGTCATTATAATGACATAATGACGTCGACCAAGTCCATATTTGTATAATATCATATATATCTATGATTCATTGTATCCATGTTGCGGATTTTCCAATAGAGAAATTCCTTACGAAAATACTATAAGAGGAGGGTTCTTGAAAATTGTCAAAACTTTGTAGCGACACCATGTAATAACGTAAGGAGAAACAATGTGTTTGTGCGAAACAAATGCTCCTCCGACAGCCCTTATTTATCCTAAGGCAATGACCATAAACTCGTCAAATTACAGTAGAAACACATCTATACACGTTTCAGTACCTTGTTAATATACAGATTCAGATTCAATTTTATTAGAGTCTCAGCACTATCTGAAATGACAAATATGGGTAATGACCATATCCCTGTATACAGAACAAAATCGATAATTCAGAAAATCAGAGACCGAAGGCATACAAAATTAGAATAAAACAGATACCAAAGCATTCAAACAAAAAACCCCACCAAAATTTCACAATTACAACATATTAAAATATTTATATGTAACATATGAAATATTTTATAAAACGATAACGTATACAGCGCAATTCTATATAGAACTAGATGGCTACTGTTGCAAGCAACAGACGGAATCCTAGTTTATTAGACCTTCCTATGAACAGAAATGTTCCATCCAAATATTGAAGATAGAAAAAAGTAATAACTCCCCTATTTGAAAAATAAAGTTGTTAAATGCATGACATTAAATACGACAATTATACCTTGAAAAAACTTGAATACGACAATTAGACAGTGAACAAACTCGAATATGACAATTACACCTTGAACAAACTTGAATATGACAATTAGACCTTGAACAAACTTTAATATGACAATTTGAGCTTGAATAAAGGTCACGATTAATCATTAATAGCCTAAGATTATTTTATGCAAGCCTAGCGTTTAATAAAGACTTATACTACTGTGACCTTGAAATCACACATGTATCAGTGACCTTGGGTCAAGGTCAAGGCGCAAAAGCTTAATAGAATGAACATTTGTGTGAAGATAGAACCATGAAGGAAAACAAGACTCAGTTCCATAAGGAATGTTTGTTATGACCTTAAAAATGAGAACTTGACATTGAGTTGAGGCCAAGGCAGAAGAGCTTGAAGGTCAAAAGGCTTCAGTTCCGTGAGGAAAGCTTGTTGTGACCTTGAAAATGAAAATTTGTCCTTGGCTTAAGGTCAAGAGCTTCATGCAATGAACATTGGTGTGAAGTTTTGACCTCTGAAGGTCAGAGTGACCTTTAGAATGAGAATTTACCTTTGATCAAGGTCAATGTGAAAGGGCTTGGTTCAACGATTATATGTATGAAATTTGTACTATGGAGGTCAAATAGCCGTTGTTCAGTAAGCATAAGTTTAATATGACCTTGAGAATGAGAATCTGACCTTGAATCTAGGTCAACATAAATGGATACCCAAAAGTAATCTACCGTCCAAATTTCAATACAAAATATCAAAAACAGTACAGATTGGCACTTGCCAATTTAAAATTCCATTGCGCGAAAATATGTTTTCGAGCAAAAAATATTTCTTTCAATAGAACAATATAAAACAAGTTTCGTTTAAGGAGGTATTGAACATTTGGATGCCAAATTCAATTTTTCTCAAAATTTCTGAAATTTTTTATTTCTTGTCTGTCCTTGATTATGCAAACTTACATTTGATTCTATCCACAGGCAAATTTTCTACGAGACTTTGAAATATGCGTTAATCGACGTTTTCATGAATTTCTTGATGACGTCATAATATTAAAAGTGTCATTCCAGTTCTCGTAAAGCTTTCGGAAATTAATTTTGATTTAACTTTTTAAATCTTCATAAATGTATAGCACTTACATATTGAAAAGATGAGATTAATTGTGTTTTAAGCAAAGGCAGAATATTGGAATAAATGTTGACACTGTCGTTCAAAAAATTGCAATTTCTAGCCAATTGACTGTAGTTGATACTTATATGTAATTATTAGGAATCCTGTGGATGAATCTTTGTCAAAAACTAACAAAAGTTCAATGTCCAGAGATGATTTCATTATTAAATAAGAAAAAAAAAAAGAATTTTGGATAAAGATATAACAAAGCTTTATATTTTCTCATTTTTCTTTCGAAAATCGTCCTTTTTTAATGAAATGACATCCGCTTTCCTATAATGATAATTTGTCAACGAATTCATTGTGATGAAGATTGAAATTTCTATTTTTAACATGCAAAGTTTCAATGCCATTCGTTTGGTATTAATGTTTTTATTGCATTTTTTATGCGAACGTTTGTGACGACATTTTCCCCGATATCGTCAAAATGACGTCGTGTTTGCTCGTGGATAAAACTACCAAAGTCCTTTTGAAAATCTCCATAATTTCTTCAAATGACGCCGGAAACTATTCAATCTTTATCAGGATACTCAAATGTGAATATTAATCGACGTATCAAATGTTTTAAGGAAGTTAAAACTGCACTTTTCCTAGGAAGTGAGAAAACAAATAATGCCGCCGCCATCTTGGTGTTTAAATCCTCCTTAAATTTAAATTGTGCAATAAATTTGGAAGTTATGAGAGTTTACATCTTTGATCTTTGATTACACATGTACCTCTAGCGGGGTAATGGAGGAATTATCAACAAAGAAGAATCCTCCTTTAATTTATCTTCCATAAAACAAAATTGTTCAAATTCAAATAAAAAGATGGGTGGAAGAAATTTGAAAATTAGATGATAAGCAAAAAATTTCCTCCTTTCGACTGTTATTTTTAGCAACATTTAAAAAAGATTATTAACATGATAAATACCTTTTGTATAAACTAAATATTTAAACTCTATGACCATTCCATGACCTATCAACATTCAATTCTTTGACTATCTCAAAACAGAATTTGCACAACAATGTTTCCATTACATTTTTTTAATAAATAGGCGATGAATTCAGCATAGTAATGTAATAAAGAAATAAAAAACCAAGACCGAGAATAAAAGAATTATCTTTCTTAATGACAAATATTGATAATGACCATATCCCTGTATACAGCACAATATCGATAATTCAGAAAATAAGAAACCGAAGGCATACAAAATCAGGATAAAACAGAAACCGAAGCAAACAAACAAAAACCTCCACCACATGAAAAGAAGCGGATTCCCGATATGAGAGTGAGACCAGGTGCCCAGGAAGAGTAAGCATTTCCTGCTTGCATACAACACCCGCCGCTTCAATTCTGTAGAACTGTCACATCCAGTAACTTCCGGTAACATCCAACATCCGGTAACTGTCACATCCGGTAACTCTCACATCCGGTAACTCTCACATCCGGTAAGCTATGTTGATTCAATTAAGAATAGTTTCTATGTACCTTTGATTATCTCTAGCGGAGGTATGAAGTTATAAGCAAATGAAAAAAGATAAGGAAATATCTATCACATTGCATTATGTATGTTGTTATATTATCAAAGGATTATCTGTGAAAGATCTGGATGCGTAGGCGGTAAGAAGAAGGATACTAATCAGAAGAAGAAGAATAAAGAAAAGGCACTGCAATAATAGAAAGCTTAAGGATTCCGACGGAAGAGTCGAAATCCTTTATAACGACAAAATGTATGAAAATATAAAATAAATTCAGATTAAGACATGGCATCGACCATTTGAACCATCCAACCAAAAGTGATACTCTTTATCCTTCGAAATGGAAGTAACCGAATGTGACATTTCTATCGAATTGAAGCGGCGGGTGTTGCATGCAAGCAGGAGATGCTTCCTAGGTAACTGGTACACTCCCATATCGGGAGTTCGCTTCTTTTTATGTGGCGGAGGTTTATTATTTTGTTTGCTTTGATTCCAGTTTATCCTGATTTTGTATGCCTTCGGTTTATGATTTTCTTAATTATCGATTTTGTACTGTATATAGAGATATGGTCATTATCCATACTTGTCATTCATTTTTCATTTACAAAGAGAAACAAAAGTGACCAAGACAAAATAAAATCAAGTGGCAGGTTTCACTACTACCACTAAGCGTATTCATTTGAGTTTGGAATCAATTTCAGTTAAGTCAAATCTGACATGCATAATTTGAAGAGCACCGCTAACTTGTTTGTATTCGACTTGCATATATTATACTTTTTATGGTACATATTTGGTATCAAAATGCATTGAATAGATCAATCCATATTTTAACTTAAAAAGTTTATTTGTTTACGCATCTGCAAAGAAACGTTTAAGAGTGTTTTTTTGGCAATCGTAAAGTTTTGAACGAAATTGACTGAGTAGTCGGATTTTAAGCACATAGGTTATATGTAAGATAGCATCAGACATCGGTATTTCTATATGTTCGCGTGCTTCTCGGGCTGTGACAATAAACATTATGTAAAACGTGAGATTGTCGCAATATATCCCTCATAAAGAACATCTTTCGGCTATCATTCGCCAAGACAATGCTCAGGTTTTACTTCCCCCAGAAAATTCGTTTGATTTGCCCTCCGCTCAAAAACCGACGATTATTTGCCTCAGACGTCACTGCTACATCAACGACGTCAACATTTGACTATGGATGCGTAAAATTATACACGAATGTTTTAAAATTATTTCCGTGGTGTCTGTATAACGCCTATTCCATCATACGGAACGATTGTTTTTGATAGCTGTGAAGACAATGTCTCCTCTAATGACGTCACTAACGTCAAGTTCCGTTACGTTAGGCCTGTTCATATCAACTGTAAAATAAACCACATCGCAGATTATATGGCTTGTACATCGGATTTTTGTAATTACATAGATAGACAGGACAATTATTAGAGTCTTTCTTTAAACAACATGGCGACGAAGGAATAGATGTACGATGAGAAATGAAGCATTGGTTGTATTACTTTAAATCAAGAAAGGATGGTTTATTTATAGGTAAATGGGCATATTCTTGTTTGTGTTTGTGAACTTTACGATCTGAATTGCCATCAGTTTTATGTAAAAGGTAGCCATCTTGTTTTCCTCGTCTCGAATTAGTTCACCGTTGCCTTCTATCAGGATTAAAGGGTAGGCTTGGGAGGCAATCACGTGACGTGATAAACGAGATCATATTGGACAAAACTAGTCCGAGGTGCAGTAAGGAAAAGGGAAGTCATTAGCCTTTTGGTTATTTGTGGCGTTTCAATTATTCATTTATTTTCACTGTTTGTTTTGATTTTTATTTGTCTGATATTTATTTTGTTTTATTTGGTTTTATTTTTCTATTTCGATTGGTTTGCATAATTTTATTGCTTTCATAATTCTAAATCTATGTTAATCCTTTGTTTGATATAAACCACCAGGTACATGAATAAAACGAGCAAATATACGTTAACTGTGTGTCTAACATGATATTACGCTGTTGTTAAACTTCAATGTACGTTTGTCATAAAAGAATAGACCTTTTAAATCATCCCTTTAGAATTCCCAATTCTTACATTCAAAAAATCGATGTCTTATCTCACATCTACAGATTTATTGAATATATACTTCAATTACAATTTGAAAACGTGCATTAACATAGACATGCTTGTGCGGTATTATTCCCTTTAATAAAACGAAATGTCCATCGTCTTATTTTATCGGAAAAGGTTGGTATATCTTTACTTGACTTATTTCTTTTCCTTTGTTTTAAATCTAAATTTAAATTTGCATGTTATATCATTTTTCTTCACTTGTATAGGGATACTAATAATATTTTGTCAAGTTTCTAATGTTTGAAATTTTACGGATTTTTTTTTTTTTTTTTTTTTTTCGGTTTAGGCCACATCAATGTTTTTCTCTGTTAAGCGGCAGCGGGCTGGTAGCTTTTGAGGGGGTAAAGTGCCAAAAAAATCTGACATTATTGCCCGTTATGAGTTTAAAATTAAGATCCCTTAGACGTTTGGGTTTTACATTTACAATGAATCAGTTAGAAGAGCCTTAATTTGACATAGAAGACCAAAAAGAAAACGATTCAGCTTTCGAAAAAACCCTCCCCCCACCACCAATGGAAGGTACTTGATTGATATGATTTTTGACTTGATTTTCTTCCCAAGGGGGAGGAGGAGGTACAGAATATTTCTGGAATAGTCCATTACAAGGAGAAACTAATAATAAGACACCTTGAATAATGACAAACGTAATAATCTAATGATATAAAATGTAAGAATATTTATCAAAGTAATACAGTGCTTATTGTACAATCTCAGAGATTTTATTTGTAGCATTTAATTCTATAAATTATAAATGTTTATTTAATATTGCCGTAATTGCAATGTCTGTGGTTTGAATAGGTTTTGTTCTTTTTTTTTTTTTTTTTTTTTTTTTGCTTGATAGGTAGTTTGGTTTTCGATAAAACATCTGACGTTTAACAGAGAAAGAAATTGGAGTGGCCTTATCAATAGAAAACTTAAGGTAAATGAAAAAAATGACCGTATGAAATAGGAAAGGTCCTTTTATAAAGACAAAATTAGAGCGACACAACGTACTTTAAAACAAATTATATATACAGGCACTTTTTAAAAAAAGGCAAACTTTCTATAAAATTAATGACGTGTCGGTGCCACATCAATGTTCCGCCGTCATTCCATGTCTATTGTTAGTCAAAGGCCAATAACTCGTCTTATTACAGTAGGCTCGACTAAGAATTTTTTTTTTTTTTTTTTTTTTTATTTCTTTGTATTTTCAAAACATACTCTGTAATTATCAAATATTCAAGGTAAAACACCGAAAACCAATATCCCTTGAATATGCGCTGTGCATACATGTTTTACATAATGCAGAATTTTTCCCTCAGTGAATTCTTGATAAATCAAGAGCTGAAGATAAGCACGCTTTGTATCTTGATATTTCAATCATATTAGAAATTGAAATTGCCGATACCGTGTTCAATTCATTTTCACGAAAGTAGCAACGATCATTTAACTACATTTTAGTATGCGTTTACAAAGATAGACAACTCTTTTGAGCATAGAATCCGTTTCCTTGACATCAAGTTATCCTTCTTCCAACACAACACGCAGATAATAAACAGTGTACTAGTGACCTAGAAACCTTGTTTACAAACGTCATTGTAATGACAATTATTAGCTTTAAAAAAAAGCTTGTCCGGCATTAGCATTGCTACAATCATTTTAAAGTGGTGAGGAACCTATCTTTGACACGGAAGAGGAGGGGGGGGGGGGGTTACTCTGCACATCTTCAGTTCTACATGTAGATCTAATTGAACCATAACAGTTATTAAAATGAAATCAAAGATGTTTGCTTAGATACTTCACTAATATAGTAATAAGATATGTTGTTTCAGGAAAAGTGTTTAAGTACAGTTCCGTTTAAAATTTAGGCAGGTTGTATGGAAGAGGTGATTCATCGATGTCTTGAAAATGAACAATTTTGCATTAGAATAAAAGGAAGTGATATTTAGAATGTACAAAAAGGAAAAAATTGTCTAATATATATTCCCGAATATGATTTCAAACAAATTTAGTATGCACCAGACACGTGTTTCTGACATGAAATTCTCATCAGTTAAGCACGGTCCATTTGATATTCTGGGGGG